>JAUUEB010507957.1:0-10116 GCA_032362205.1 Clione limacina | reverse complement strand
TTGAAAAATGTGTCCATTGACAGGATTGAACCCACAATGTTTTTCCAGTCGCCCTCTCCAGAGATCAAATATCACTCTAAAGATTGGGTGACTAGACCACTCAGCCATCCTGACCCTACTCAGGGGTTAAGAACAGGGTTAAAAATGTTTTTATTACTAAAAGGCTTGAAAGATATGGTGCAGATGAATATAAAAGCTTTAAAATGACATCGAGAACAAAATTCTTAAATAACTGAAAATATGTCAAAATTGATATTTTCTGACAGTGTTTCTACAGAAGTCCTTTACGTCCCGCAAATGTACATGCAGAGTTGCCAAGTGTCCCACATTTTGCGGGACAGTCTCGCATTTGAGAGTTGTGTCCCGCCCTCAAAACTTCATGTCTGCAAAATAACAAAACTTGTGAAAAACCCTGTAAAATCAGAAAATGCACATCAATGATCTCGGATCATCTGAACGAACCTTGGTTGTGTTCAGAAATTTTCTGTGTCCACATCTGGGATCGCAGTGTACAATTGTGTGAGTTTTAAAATGGCAATTGATCATTTTCCAATATATTTATGACACTATCGCTTAGACTATCATCCTCCTTTTCATGTGAGACCAACTTTATCGAAATTGGTTGATATTTGACCAAGATATGGCCATTTAAGTACACATATCGCTTTTTTCCTTTTCATGAAAAGTGTCCTGTCCCGCATTTTTATGAATCCTGTCCCTCATTTCCACTATACCAAGTTGGCAGCTCTGTACATGTTTTAAGAGATATATTTCAAAATAATTTCATATAAAAAACTAGAATATAGATGAACCTCTGGAAGAAAAAAAAATTAGCTATTTTCGTAACTTTTTGTAGCATTGTCATCTGAAAATGTGTCATTTACATCCTGTTACATCCAATCTTTATTTCAGTTAATACTGAACCAACTCAGTAGAAATTCAATCGAATCAGACAGTCATTTACTTCCGACTTTTTTTGTCATTTACGTCCCGATTTAAAAACCGTATAACTCAGAGATGGGTTCCCCAAATATGTTCAAGTAAAGTTTTTATGATAGAAATTTACAAAGAAAAAAGCTTCTCACCTTAGGTTTTAAGGTGGGAAGCTTTTTTCTTTGTATTATCTCCCGGGTAACCGGTCGAGTCTCTGACTAACATGCACAGTCATTCATGTGTTAACACATTAAATACTGTACGATAGAAAAATTAATATATTTTGCTATAAATGTCAGTTTTCACCTTAAAAACCAATCAACAAATAACAGTAATGTTCACTTTACCTCAAAAAAATCCAAATTGAAAACCTTATAACTCAGAGATAAAACCTCTAATGGTAGCCAATTTAGTTTCTATCCAATCAGAGAAGAAGATATTTTGATATGAATCTTAAAAGTTTCTTTTCTGTTTCTTAAAAGGCTGCGTCAGGTCAAAGCGAATATCTTCACAGTGTGTTTATAACATAATCAAGCAGACTTAATTCTTTGCACACACAAAAATAAACTCTCCTCACAACCAGATCCTGATACCCATGAGTATAGGGTTAAAATATCCCAAGGTTCCTGGTCATTGTTATGTACAATGATTGCACATCACTATAGAATACCCAACATTGCTTTTGTATGTTGTGTAATCAAAATTGCTAAGTGCTTAAATATATATGTATTTCTGGACTCTTGGGTTGGGCCATAGTCACCCATAAATTATTTTAAACTTAATTTTTATAAATTTACCAAAGAAAAAGTAATCAATACACAACTTGCATGAGAGTTTATTATTTCAATTCATGTACTCAAAATGTCATAAGACTAACTGAAATACCTAGTTAAGAAATGTGTTTATGAACAAGCAGCATTGGGTCTTTGCACACAAGAGACTCTATTACAAGCATTCTGCTCGCTTGCTAAATGCTTATGGTCATTAATGGTGAGGATTCTTTCTAAGACCAATAAATATGTGCTGCATAGATCTCCAGGTGCATCATATGTTCAACTTGAGTTTTACAAAGTACATGGTACAACTGAATACCTTTGTCCTGATATTTGTTTCCACGCAAATTGATGTAACAAACAACTCAATTATGTTTTTTTCCCAGACTTGTTCAATATGGATCTAAACTCATTCTATGGCAACTTACGTATGGATCTCCCACAGTTCAAAGTGACTTAATAACTCGACTGAAGAAATTAGAAGGAGCCTTGAGTTTATCTCGCAAATGTAAGGTTTTTTCTTTTATTCTTTTGAAATGATATTCAAAGTTTGAGCCATTTTGCTGTTAAAGCTGTACAAGCTACAGTTTTCTTCAACATTGAAGTTCATAAAGTACAATTATAAATAGCATTTTTTTAAATTATCATTTTGTGTATGTTTTAATAAGCTTTGCTGAAGTTTATTGTACCATTGTTTGCCAGTTTCCGTTTGTCATGGATGACCTTGTTTATTGTCACTTCGTCTTGAGATATAAATGTAGCTTCTTATTTCACAATGATGAAAAGGATAAGATTAACACAAAATCTTTGCTTTAAGTTTTCTAGCCCGCTTTGGCTCCAAGCATCTTTCCAAATTCTGACTTGAACCATGTTTTTTTTGCATGAACTATTATAAGTATATAGTAGATGTTGTAGTTTAGGGCTTATATATAATTATAATTTAACTTACTTTATTGATAAGACAAAGTGATTTGTATGCACCTGGAATCTGCCAATTTTTTCCTCAAGCTCCAGCTATGCAGCTTAATGAGTTTACATCTATTGTCAAATTATGGTATATGAGGCCATGTAATACCATTTTATTTTCAGATAGGTTAATATATTTCTATGTTCATTTCACTTCTTATTTCAGTATTCAGACTAGGTAACAGTATGGACCTGATCCACAAAGCTCTGGAGGCCACATCTATACCACAAACAGCTATCATGCTGTTGACTGTTATTTCACACTTTACAAAAGCTCTTTGGCTATTCATGGATCATTTGCTTTGGGCTGCTAAAGTTGGCCTAGTTAAGGTAAAATATTTTTTTTATCCTCAGCATAGAAATGACATTATGATATTCTTTCACCCTTCCTGTACTTCGATGACCATAAAGGGAACACATCTATTTATTTTCTGTATTGTTGCGCAATGATTCTTGCAATGTAAAGTTTGTATATTTATTTGGACGTCTTTGGTTTCGTAGTAGGATCATATTCGATTACAACTTTTTGGTGAAAAAGCGTGTTTCTATGTGTATAATCGTCCCTGTACGTTTTACCCAAAAAAGGAACACAACTTTTGCTAATCTGTGTTGTTACAAGACCGCTGGACATCATTGTTGTGAAATGAAAGGGTCATATATTTACTCTGGTGCCTTTGGTTGTGAAGAACAATGTGTGGAATTAAAATTTGAGTGAAAAAATATGAAAACAAATTCATTGTGTATGTTGTGGTCCACTTTTGGAACACATCGAATCAGTGTTCCGAAAATGGGCCATGAAGTACAGGGAGGGGTAAAAAAGTAGTATTTCTCTCTAAAACAGTATGACCCAAAAATTGGTCACGAAGTACAAGATGCATGTAAATATTGAAGTACTTAAAGTAGCAGTTATTTTATCTTTACTTGGCAAGTTTTCCTATGAATCATATTAAGGATTTTCTTTAAAGGGATTTGCATCATAAGTTCTTCCACAACATCTTAGAGTTATTAATTTGCAGGTTTTAGTTGTTGCTGATAAGAAATTTGATGCTACATATCTTGTTGAACCCTCCAAAGATCATTGGAAGGATAGATTTTGTATCTCCAACTAACAGTTTTCTACACAACAAGATTGAATGTCTGTTTATTTAAGTTTGTGTATGCACCAGGATAACACCCACAATTTTGACTCAATAGAAACACAACTTTGTTATGTTGTTTGTAGACATACCAGGTGGTGCTGTTAAGCTTAAGGTGTAGACTGGTACATTCTAGTACAGTCAAACTCGCTTAAACCGAATGTTTTTTGGGATGCATGATTTTGTTCTGTTTAAAAAGAATTCTGTTTAAACAAAACCACTGTTTTTCATTCAAATGCTTTTTACTAGGGGTCAACAATCAGCAGATTAACGATGTATCTAATGTCAGGATCCATGCACTATTTTATTTCTTAAAGTACACACTCATGCCGTTTCAAAATACAACAGAAATAGATTTGGGCTGGACTCTAGTAAAACAAAGATAAAGAGAGGAAATAAACAGAAGATAGGTTATTGGTCTATTGATAACAAAAAATAAATAGACATTTAAATGTTCTCTAGTCATCTAAAAACTAAGTGTAGTAATGTGTTAATTTGTTGCTGATAAATTAAGCAATTATGGTGTCTCATTTGAATTCAAATAAAAGGAATCCCAACAGTATCATATAAACTGAACATTTAAGGGGGGGGGGGGGAATGGTCTGTTAAGGTGAAATCCTGAGCAAAGTCAGGTAAACCGGCTATTAAGTATAAAATATAATTCAATATTTGGTATGACTATTCATTTTCCTCTCTTAATGCACTGTACTTGCCAGATAAAACAAGATGTATAAAGTTAATTAATTGTAAGCTTGTGTTGTGCCACAAATCCTGCAGCAAAAAATAATAATAAGGGAGACAACTTTTAAGGTAGTATATAGCTAAATTCCCTGTTATGTCTATTTCTAAAAGTGTCTTCGCTTTTTCTATTTCAAAATCATTTATTTTTCTAATGACTTTGGCAAAAGTTAAGTTTCTGCTCTATATTTTAGTTTTAAAAAACACAATACATTTTATTTTATGATAATTTCTTGTTATTGTCTTATTTGATGTTCTCTGAAATCTTCCAGGTTGACCTTGCGTTCTGGACCCGCTGGTCACTGAGGGCATGGCTCGTTGCACTAGCCACAGCCACAACAGCAGATGTCATCAAATTTGAGAAAGTTCATAACAATCATGATAAACACAGAAAAGAGAACGGAGCAGACGCTACTTTACCTAGACAACTACAGGTTTGTCAGAATTAAAGACAGGCTTACCAACCTTCCTTACTTTTTGGGGAAACTCCAAAATTTGAGTAATTATTCCCAAAACTAGGTTACTTTTCCCGAAAAATATGGCTTCAACCAATTTTTTTGGAAAAACTTTTCTTTAGAATTTTGAACATCTAACAGCTTTTGAAAAGTATATAGTGACGTATGAAATACGTAAAACATATTTGTATTAAGCCCTTTGGCTTTTGATAAGTCGACGTGCGAAGAGTAAGACTAAGTCTCGGCAAATTTTCCCTACTTCAGGATCACAAAAGTGGGCAAGCCTGTAAACATATGATTTCTAAAATTCAAATGCTTCACAATAGCATACATTAACAAACATGATGAATTGTTTTGTTAATTGGCAATAAGCTTGAACAATGTCAACTTACAGATTCTTCAGCAAACTGCTATACACACTCATGTTTTGTATCAATCAGTTTGATGCTTCACTTTGATGTTAGAGTTACAGGTTATTCAAGTAAGATTTTGAGTTTTGTTGAGTTTGGGCCTTTCCGACAACTCTAAACAGTATATTATTATTTCAGGCTTTAGAAAGTGCTTCAGATTTGACTCAAAATAACTAACACATAAAAATCTGCAACTCTTATTAAAAAATCTGATTTTCTAAATCAAGACGACAGCAAAAAAGGGTAACTTTAGAGCCATTGAAGTTGAACACTTTTAATTAAAAAAATAATATCTTACTGGTAAGATGATTAAGACTTTGTTTTCTACGGACCCGATGGTTAATGAATAAAAAGCATAAATTATTAAGTAGTCACCTTTTGTTACCATACAATGTTTGTTTGTTTTCCCATGGACAGATTGATATGCACTCAGTACGGATGTCATTCTGGAAAAACTTCTGTGATCTATTCATCCCACTTGGAGGTCTCAGCTACGCAAGTCCAGGATTAGCTGCCTTTTGTGGTGTTGTCTCCTCTTCTATTGGATTTGTTCAAGAATGGGAAAAACACATCAAGCCTTTCCAGCCAAAAGTTTGAAAAATCAGAACTTATCTCATGAACAATCTACAGCAATTGACAATACATAGTTTTGTGAATAAATACAATTATGATTTTGTCCCATACCTAACTTTGGATGCAATGTTGGTTTTGCCTTAGTAAAATCAAACAATACTGTGGGTTCTGCAAATAGATGGGAGATGGATCCATTGAGATAATTACACATAATTGTTCTTGTGCCTTTTCTTGCCAGTACCCTTTAAGGAGATATAATTCTGAAACTTATTTGATAGTCACTGCCTACTGATGTTGCTTGTCAAGAGAAAATCGTCACACTCTTAAGCACTAGAGTTATATGCCAATGATATCACAAGTATTGGATGAACATGGCCCTGATGATTACTTTCAGTGATTGCATCATTTTTCATAAGAATTTTAAAAGAAATTGACAATGGTTTATGTCATCTCATTGTGTATTTTTCTTCTTTGGAGCCAAATAAATCAATATTTGATAATTTTTATTGTTAACTTGAGTAAAGGCAAGCTTATTGTAAATGGTAAAGCTAGTAATTAATTTTGTCTTTCCCTTTAAATACAGTATATGCCAGGAACATTTCTCATAGCACATTACATATTAACAATCATCTTTCCTTCCTAATGTATGCCAATGCTAGCTAGCTATGTTGTATTTAATAATATATTATATCCAGACATTTCTTGCTGAGAATTTATTTTTTTGCTCACCTTCAAACTAATTTTTCCTGTTTGTCTGCTTAGCTGGATCCTTTGTTTGGTGATGCTTCTTTTATTAATTTGTTTCAAAATTGTCCCATATCAGGGCAATGATTTTTTATTTTACTTCCTGCTTGCTGCTTCCTTTACAAATGGGCATCACTCAAATTGGACACAGATAAGCAAATTCCATTTTTTTAACCTGATTTTATTTACATAAATGTTAACATACTCTTTCTATCTTTTTTTTTCATATCACAGATCTTTCAGTAGGAATAGTGCTTAATTAATAAGTTTTGTATAAGAAATAAATCAAGAACTGTTTTTAAGTTTTAGAATTTTACTTAATTTTACCTGACTCTGCAGCTATTCTTCATCACAAAAAAAACTATGAGTAAATTTTTGTTATATCATTACATTCATTAAGTTTAAGAGTTATCATATTCTATCATAAAAGGAAATCAAACGTAAATTTGCTTATTATGATCTGATGTAATTTAATGAAGAGTTATTGCATACATTATCAAAGATTAAGTGTTGTTGAGAGAACTGGATTAATAAAAACATATTTCCTTTCAGTAAAAGGTACAAATCGGTATAAAGACCAATATAATATAATATGGTATATATGCCATAGTCTACTACTAGGATAAGATTATCATATATATGAATCCATCAATTTTCATCCTTGGGTTAATTTCAGAAAAATTCAAGAATTGAATGTTTTTTTTCTTAAAAGTTAAAAAGGTTTTATATGCTTTTATCTTCCTGACAAGGTTTTTCTTTTTATGGATTTATTGTCTCAACGGATTTTGTCTTGTTTTAATTTTTAATTCATCATATCTTTATTGGAATTATTTTAAGGTAAAGGCTAGCTGCAACACACTTTGTGCTGGTTAGCCTGTAGGCTAGCTGCCACATACTGTGTGCTGGTTAGCCTGTAAGCTAACCAACACACAGAGTATGGCATGTAGCCTGTGGGCTAACCAACACACACATTTAGCCTATGAGGGATGTTTTGTCACCTGTTCAACATATTTGCAATTCTTATGAAAGCTTGCAAGTTTTAACAGATTTCTGAAATCTAGTCAAAGGCCAATTCAATATTCTTGCCTCCATATTGATTATTTACAACAAAGAATGTGTGAAATATTAAATTTTGTCTTTTGAATGTGCTACAAATGATATGAGAGAGCAATGATATGTAGATCTGTGTGTACATTATGCACGTTACTGATCCCTTGGTGGTTGAAAATTAAAGAAAGAGTAAAGCACAAAGGCACCCTCAAGGCAACTCTAAAATTCATACATCCTACCTATAAACTTTAGCGCTCTAAAAGTCTAAATAAAGAGTACCTTCTGAAGACTGGCTGGCGTATTTGTGGGGGGGGGCTGGCACCTGCAGTATCGGGCAAATTTTGCCCAAAAAATCAGGCAATTTTTAAAACATATGATTTCAATCCAAAAGGCTCTAGAATTGCCCAATTTTGTACTATTTTTCAACATTTCGGCCATTCCTCATTTATCATACACATTGCCCTATATTTGCACCACTAATGTCAACAATTTCGGACGCTTCTTTGAGTCTTTGAAAAATTGGGCAAGAAACGAGCTTCTGCCCCCCCTGGGCCAATACCCCAGATACACCTATGGGCTGTCGTCTGGTTAAAGGGAAGCACCAAAGTGTTAACATGAAACATGTGTCGGGCAAGAATATGAATGTGTAAGAAGCAGTACCCTAACCAGAAATTCACTCAATTAGAATTGACTTTGTTTGAGCTAAAGAGAATAATCAAAAGAGTGAAGAAGTCAGTTTCTTGTCAATATGAAGGGTGATTGTTTAATATGAACGCTTTTGTAAATTTAAATATTGAAAAAACTGTAACAGATAAATCATGCCGTTTTCTGTAACGCATACAACAGATATAAACAATGTGTTTGATACCAAATGTGTTAAGATGATACAACAGGCAACTGAGTAATCAATGAAATGCTTTAATGAATCAATGAAGATTCTGATTAGAATCGCATTTTCAGGCTCCATTCTATGGTGACAACTTTTGCCTTTTTGACAATAGCTTGGTAACCATTTATTGCATTTGAAATTTTATATCTATTGTATGTGTTACAAAAATATGCATGGTTATATCTATTACAGTTGTTTTCAATATTTTTGACCCTGTATTTCAGTTATGAACCTATTGGTTAAGCAAGACTATTACAATGACATGAGTAAGGAATACAATTTTATATCTAAATGTTACTACGATTTTTTAACCAATTTTAGGCCAAATGATGATTATTATTTAAAGTTGTACAGAATTATTTCCATGTTGACTTATGAAATTAATGTTGAATGTAATAAACAGAGGTTCAAAAAATACATTCTTCGTTTTAATAGGTTTTTCAAAGTTCTATTGTTCTCAAGGACTCTGTTTAACGCAATTTTGTCTTTATTTCTTTGTATTTAACTTTTATAAGAAGACTAGCAGGTTTACCCGGCGTTGCATAGGTTTACACAATCTAAAATCAACTGTTGCCCTTACGTCGCTAATAGCAGTTTACAAAATGTTTTGTGGCTTAGTACCCGGTATTACCCGGGAAGGATACAAAAAGAAAGAAACACGAATTTGGCTGACTTTTGAACCACCCAGTAGACCTCTCTCTCTCTATCCACTATGCAAATATGCCACCACCCCATTTTTTAAATCATATTTTGAAACACCCCGTATTAGAATTCAATTTTGGTTTCAGCTTTTGTTTACATTTCTCTTGATACGGAAATATCAATGTGTGTTCATTAGGCTAAGGCTGAGGCGCGTATATTATGTGCGGCAGGAAGAAGATGCAAAAGTTCCATATTTAGTTTCATGCCATCTTTGTTCTATATTTTCTCTGTAAAATTTCAGCTCGATTGATTCAAAACTGTGGCTGTAATCCCATTGCATACACACAAATAAATAAACTTTGAATTATATTATATAGATATTTTTATCTCTGCATCCTGTGATATATATTTTACTGTATGAATTGTGCCATTTATTATCACATTACTTGATATCACAATCCCCTTATTGTCCAGGGATCAGACTTTTAACTGAAAAAATTACACTGGTTAATAAGATGGATTTTCTTTAGATTTATGAATCTGTGTTTTACTGTCCTCCTGTAACCATACATATGAATAACACACATAAAATACCACAGTTCTCATAATGCCACAGTTCTCATAATGTCACAGTTCTCATAATGTCACAGTCCTCATAATGTCACAGAAAGTTTATTAAAGTTAATCAATTAATCAGCTGATTCCTTGTATACTCTGACTGTACATGTGTGTCTCCGTTGTGACTGTCGCAGGGCCTTTTTTAGCATGCGCGGGGCCCTAGGCGGAGATTTTTTGCGAGGCCCCAAA
>JAUUEB010507946.1:0-10116 GCA_032362205.1 Clione limacina | reverse complement strand
GGTAAAAGTAAACCTTGTATGTGTGCCAAGGTAAAAGTAAACCTTGTATGTGTGCCAAGGTAAAACTAAACTTGTATGTGTGCCAAGGTAAAACTAAACTTGTATGTGTGCCAAGGTATGTTTTGCTTGTCAGTCAGTAATCAAAATAACATAAAGCAAAAATGCATTTTTTGCGTTATGGCTATAGGGGATTGATTCTGCACCTGCACCAAAGACTCAATCATTTTATGAGCTCAGGTACAAATACATTAGAGCAAGACACTTGAATATTAACAAGAGTTAATTATTAATCTAATAACAAAAAACATGTCATAAAAAATGTTATGTGACACAATTACGCAGGTAATTATACATCAAAACAAACAACTTGCATTGACTTCATTTACATGACATCAACACATGTCACACACCACCACAAACCATCTCAATGTTAAAGCCTAAATCACAATCGCAATCAGAAGATTATCATTCTTGATCTAATTCTGGAAACACTTCAAAACGCACCTGATATTCTAAAGACTTCAAACACCATCTTTGACACAATATCTCTCTGCTTGGACCCCTGCTGTGCCTTTTTATACATTTGTTCAATATGTGAATTAACACTTTTGCAATGCGCTTTTCAGAGACTCTTTATTTTTTGAGTGGGATCTTGTGGTTGAGGTAACATTTGAATACATCGATGTATTTGCCTGAGTAATGGCATATTGTTTGAAGGTTAGCAGTATATGTTTGTGTTTACAATCTTGTGTATTTCACACATGAGGTAGGCAAAAACTGTGACCCATTTTGTGTGCATATAAGTTAAGCTTACGTTTTGAATATTTAAATCTCAACAGCATAAAGGTGGAGTAGCAAATAACATAAAGAACACAGATATAAAAGTTGTTATGTAACCATGAAGAGGTGCATCACAGACATTTTTCATTTTATTATTGGAGCAAATATTGGAATATGAATTCCATACGATATTTATGTATATCAATCTTGCTTATTCAGTGTACTGTACATTTTTATTAAGGAGTTTGCTTGAAGTGTTTTTCAAAACTGCCTTAAGATCCTGGATGTAAAACACACATCTTTTATCCAGCTGTGCAAACATGTAATCTAATATTTGACAAGTCTATAAAAGATAAAATTATCGTTTTTCTCAAGTTAGATGTATAATAAGTGGACTTATAACAGTGTACAAGTAAATTCAACAGCAATTCAGTATTATCCTCGGTAATCTTTAAAACAAAGGGAAACGGAGTTTGTTTAAAAAGTGTAGACAGATAAACAACAGATGTTCACAAACAATCTATTGCAGAGGAGAGGTGCAGAAAGGGTACGTTAAGGGGTGCTAGAATTGTGAGATGGAGATAGACTGATTGGTTGTTTGAGAGGAGAAGATGATCCAGAAGATAGGAATACAGTACAAAAATAGAGAGCAAGAGGGAGAGAGATAGTTGAGAGAACGAGAAGGGGAGGAGAGGAAGAGAGAGAGGATAGAGAGAGACAAAAGAATGAGATAGAGACAAATATATATGTATTTATATATAATTAAGCAGCGTAATACTTAGACACACCTAGGCATTACGAGATATTACAATTTTAACATTATTTTCGGAAATTTGAATTACGCTCTCTCCCCCTCAAATATATATATATAGTACCCAACGACCGGCAATTGTTAAAGAACAAGTAAAAGTAATAGTCTTAGAAACGCGTTGAATATTGTTGAAAGAGAAAAATACAAAATAAAAAAGGCTACGTCTGTAGGCGTAAAAGTCTGTGTTTACAATTATTGATAAAACATGACTTATAGATTTCTAGTATCTCCTCCATTAAAGAAAAATGTGTCCAATCGTGCAAAACAAAATCAAACACAATCAATAATCACACTGGTTAAACTTGCAAGAGAATAAGTTAAAAGCGTAGCAGAGATTAACAAGTGAATGCAATGGAAACTTCTACTTTAACGCAGTGACCTCTAATGTGACCTCGTCGCTTTCATCCGACAAGCTTATAAGCGGATGGTACTGCCATGTATACCATATAAATAAAAACAAACCGAACTCAAACCAAATTGACTACGATAAACCATGTTAAGCATACTCGCATGATATCACAGAACAAGGAGTACACTTTCAAATGATAATATTCAGATCAAAATCTTTCTCAAATATAACATCAATTCATAAACTAGTCGACAAGAGTAATTGAAAGGATTAACCCAAGATAACAGCAGCTCATATTATACACACAAAAAACACAAACAATATACACAAATATTAACGCCATTGTTGCTAAGGTTGCTAAGGTTGGTTACTTTAAATAAGCATTGATGTTACACTTAAATCTTAATGTTATCCGGTCCCCCTTATCGCTACCAAAACTGTAACCACCCTGTTTAAACAAACAAAAAATGGTAATCCTCACACTAATCCTTATCTATGAATCTTTTGTCAAACATAACACTAGGCATATTTTTTTTTCTTATTGGCGTGTCAATACAAGTATGACGGTACAAGACAAACCGATATTCAACATTTACAACGACCTGTCATGTTTATAAAGCCGCCTTTTGAAAAAAAAACTTTTGATAAAATGATGGCAATCTAACAAGTGGACCTTCTTAATGTGCATTATAAACTGATATTGAGTATTTATTTACATTTGTTTCATATTTCAATTTGAAAGATGTGAGGTATATTGCGGAAGTTCTGTGTGACAAATAAATATGTGGATGCGACAAAAATAAATCGGTTAAATCATTGGTTGTACAAGTTGAGTCACGGTGCACGTCAACAGAAAGTCATGTTGACAATGTCAATGACATGATCCTATACCTTGTCAGAACACAGTGTCACACTGAGAGGTATGGTGACTACATCGTTATATGATTGATGACAGGTAAATATGGTGATCTTAAGAATACATTTCTGGTCTATACTCGAATCTACACACATCAAATAATGTTGACGTTATGAGAATTTATATGACAAGTAAACTCTAAAGTCCTTGGCGGGGACCTTCTTTTCAATGATGACCTTATTAGTTGTTAACTTAATTGTATACTCTCCAATACCTAGACACAAGTGCCCTTCCGTACTTCACAATGTAAGGAGTTCTTCTTCCACTATTTGAACAAAATTGTAATTACTATAAAGTATCTACTTATGAGGACCTCCTTCTGGGTGTCTCTTCTAATAAGCTTAAAGTAATATCTATAGGGGTGGCCAAAAGTCCCGCACCCCCTTGCCGATTCTTTATTAATTGTTAAAATGATACCATATTTGAAAACATTTAAATAATTATAAATCTCTTGTACACTTTACCATTTGCGGAATTAAAATATCTTGAGTATTAAGGGCATGACGTGACTAGATATAAAGGGTACTGTTGTCAGGTTTTACAACAAAACAACGTCATAAGTTGAACTTCAGTAGCCGTAAGTTCTACCACCCGTGCCATTTCGTTATTATTTGTTGAAACGATACCATATTTTGCAGACAAAACAAGTCATTTTTGTTGTATATTATATCGTTTACAGAAATCAAATATCTTCATTATTATGGGCGTGGCACAAGGAAGCATTGAAGGTGCTGTTATCTTTCATAACAAAATAAAAAACGATAACCACAGCGTACATGGTAGACTATGACGGAAGTACCATGTACACCAACGTCCATATCATAAGAACCAGGTGCTAGAGTGAACAGGTAGGTTTTGGAGTCAGCAGAGATACTGATACAAAAAAGTAATCATGTTGTTTTTCTCCTGCAACACTTGTCATGACCCGACATATAGTGTTTCAAGTTGATTCATACTAGAAAGAAGAGTGGTGAGTAAGTGGGTATATTAACGTGCTATTAGTGAGTACAGATAACATGTCATCTTATCGCTTCCTTCAACGATCCATTATAAACAGGGAATCAGGTATCTGTGAGACCAGGTATTTGTAGGTAATACGATACTTCAGGTTCGATTCGGTAAAATGCTAATGATGTCCATGCACGACTGGTCACGTTTGGACGTGTATTCCTCAACACTGATGTAATGGTCAATATGTTTATGTTTAGTATCTTTAAAAATGTAATCTTTGTTTACATAAAGAAGATTGATTGTTTACTTTTGATATGCACTTGTATGAGGACAACTGAAAATCTAAACATTGTAACTTGTTGTGACATTAATTGCTTACTGGTTGCTTTTCTTTTTAATCTGTTTTAAGAATATATTGAGTCAGGATTTAAGTATTAAAATTACCAATTGTAAAGTTGCTTACTTAAACTGAGATCCGGTTCTTAAGTCAGTTATTTGGTAACGTGATGACTGACCAACCAACAGAGCGACTGACCGACCGAACGACCGACCGATTGACCGACTGACAGACTGACAGACTGACAGACCGACGATCGATCGACTTACCGACCAACCGACTGACCGACTGACCGACTGACCTATGACTGACTGATCAACCGACCGACTGACAAACTAACCGACTGACTTACCACATGACCGACCGACCGACCGACGGACCAACTGACCGACAATCGACCAACCGAATAAATGGATGAAATAATAAACTAGAAACATGAGTACTCTGATAGAGTACAAACCCGTCCTTAAAATAAAGCATTTCCTTATTGTACCATGTCAGCATTACTTAAATATAAATTTATCAATATATGTATTTAAAAATATTGAGAAATTTAAATTCCTGTTTGGATTACAATCAATAATATGCTTTAAACGATTAAACAAAAGATCGTGTGCTGCGCGGCGCAAAGGAACACAGTCCAATGTCCCGCGTGAAAAGTTGCGCGCCGGACCACTGGTATTAAACGCAATGTTGAACGCTGGAAGAAGAAACCTGTCAATGATGGAGCCAATCGAGTTTATCTCAATCATTATTTGGTAATTAAATTTAATTCCATAACTCTGTCAATTGTTAACAGATCTTGCTGGAATTACATAGGGGTCTTCATCGGGTTGAATTACAACATCGTATACGATTCTAAGTCAATGAGTTATCGTGTTCACATACAGATATACAGATATACAGATAAACGAGATGTGTCGAATACCCTACACCAATACTTGGTGTCGGGAACAATACGGATGAATATATAGATAGATGAATTGCCAAATGCATAGATATAGGTAACCCATATGAATGATAAAGTTGGTGTTGGGCTCTTGTGAACTGGTGCAATATATATATGTGTAGTTTTACTTGTGATTATTTCAACGTCTTTCCTAAAAACCGATCAAGGTCGTGTTGAACTATGGTTTTCAATTTAAAACTTCCCCTTGCTAACTGGTATGAATAATGTATGAGATCAAATATTATCATCTATGTCTGGGTCTTGGTATAGTCTGAGCTCAGAGATGAGAACATAACAGCAGGGATTCTTAGCGGTTGGAATTCTATGATCAATCACGTGCTATTGTGTCACATGAATCCTTCTATTCAGAGCCAAACCCAGTGTCTTATGCATAAGACAGGAAGTTATGATTCCTGTGACCCTGTGACCTCAATCATCTTTACAGCTAGTCAAAGTCATGTCATTAACTTTCATGAAAAACAGGTGAACTTTACAAACGAACGTTTTTTCTAGGAAGTTTTAGATCGCCAAGTGATACTTTTCTTTTAGTTCCATGTGTTGCGGATCGTTTAGCGATATTTACTTTTTTGTATTTAAAGCCTACTTATTTCATTTTAAACTTAGCATGAAAAAAATCATTTTTTATATCAATTTTAAATCTTTTAAATATTTGCTTTGCATATATTATTTAATTTCCCCATATTTAAGATTACTAAAGCAGTTTAATGTTGACATATTTTTGCGAAAGGAGAGTAAATTATTATTTGCAGGGTTCTCACCAGATGGAAAACACAAATTCCAGAATCATTTTATAATAAAACAGGGACCCCTGTTTGTTTTAAGCACGTCCATATTAATCACCTGTTCTAAAATAAACGTATCTTAATTAAATTGATAATTTAGTTGATAGTGACGTAACGCTCACCGTATTTTATAAAGCAAGGAAAACATAAATTATAATTTGATCTAAATATGAGTTTTTTTCACTGCTGATTGAAAACACCACTACTGGTTTAACATTGGCAGAAATTAACACTTAGTCTTAATTTAGTTAATTATCGATAGTCTGTTACCAAACGCGACATCTTTATTCCACAAAGAATAGTATCTGTATCTATCTGGCATGTTTGTTGATCACCATAATATCTTTTATAAAATATTTTCCAACTAAACTATTGATCGAAGAAGTAATATCCAAGTCCGGGAAATATTGCATGCAGTATTGTATCAAAACCTGCTGCAAAAGTTCAACAATGGCTTTGTGGTTTGTTAACAGTGCAAATCTTTATTTGTTCACAACCTTTTCAAGACCCAATTTTGAATTGTTTACTTTTCTAGACACAAACAATCACAACAAGTTATTAATGACTTTTCACGGTTTTTCCAGACCTTTTAGAACCATGTAATTGTAAACAATTTGGTCAATTACATCTAAATGCAAACAAAAAGTATACTTTATTCGTTCAAAACCATATCATCAACTGACAAACAAAATCTTTGAAAAAGAAGAAAGTCAAACTCTCTCAACTTTGAACTCAATAAACTTAAAAAAGAAAATATATACACAGTGCACCTATTGACGCAAAGGCAACCCTTTTGCAGCTGTTATTATCATCAATAAAACTTTTGCCCAGACATATGAAAACACAGTATAAAATAACTAGACGCAAAAAAATCAATTCGAGCCAATTGATCGCATCATACCAAAGGGAATTCAGTAGCATCGATAAAATATAAAAGACAAATCCAGCCAAAGCTACATGAATAAACAATTAAGGAAATGGTTCAAACAGTACGAAAGATACACAAAATATTTAGTCACATGCTATAGATTTATTTATGTGCTTTGATAACCGTAAATTCACACATAAAAACGCACAAAATATATTTTAGAACAGTATCTGACACTAGTAGAAATAAACACGAATATTCTCCACATACCGGAATAATTTACTTGGATAGTTAGTTCAGCTAAAAATGCAACATCCTCGATAACATGGGGTCAAATTAGTTAATATCATCATAAATGTTGTCTTTCCTCTTTAGTCTACCAGGGTAATTCGTTTTTACTGGAATAAGGTTTTAATTTCTTAGACAACCAAACACAACCGTTGACAACGTAAACAAATACTAAAGTAACATATAAGATCAATCTAAAACACATTGTTGTTTTAGAATTTAACAACAAACCTTTTAATCTTCGCAGCATCTACTTTTTCAACACGAAACTAATTACTTAGTTAGCTAAATTTGGACTATTTATCAGTGACAATTTTTTTCTGAGTTTATCTTTCTTATGTAAGCAAAATATCATAAATTATAAGAAAACAATAAATGAATAAGTTTGATTCGAAGTAAACAATTAATGAATTAAGACACAATTTAAAAAAAACATTATTAGCATGTTTACAGCATCTATATGGTGTAGAAATTAGAACTTATTTCACAATCAAAGCTACAAGCTTCGGAAATAATTCAGAACGAAGATATTGGCTGACAGACATAAATTAATTTATGAAAAAAAACAGTTTCTGAAATGTCAGAAAATCTCAAAACAAAATTCAAAAAAGATAGTAGATGCATAATTTGCGACCTCCTTCTAATTTTTTTTATCTGAAAATGATATTCCGAAATTGTTTTGTATTTTGTTTGTTAAATAAAATAAATTAAGTTAAGTTGAACTAAAATTTTCATTAATAAAAATTCATCATAATTTGATATTTCATTAAATAAAATTTAGAATAGTGAAGACATTTCTTTGTTAATAATCATACCCATTGACAAAACCAGTTGTAGCTATCTCCATAATTTAAATGTATACCGTACACAACACTTCAAATCTTCACTATTAGATAATCATAATTACAAAAAAAAATATTAGAAAAGCAGCTAATTAAAGTTTGTTAAAATATTTATTTTGTCCTAATATCAAATTTTGTAATATTTAAATACTAAATTATCACTGCACTTAAATGGTTTGGGTCCGGATATATCAAGACAAAAGAAGTCATTCACAGTCTACAAAATGATATAAAATAGACACAACAAGTATTGATGTTTATGTAAAGACAATGATGAATGTTGACCACATGAAGACATAAACTTCAGGACTTACTTGTGAGATTCTTCAAAATATTTAATTGAAACAAAATTGAACTTTAAGATAATGTAACTTACATTCAATGTTTAAATCAAAGGGTTACTGGGTTGGGATCTTTTCGTTCATGATAACGTATTCAAATAGTGAGTTTTGATGATAAATAATATTAATATAAAAGCTGGTAATGGATTTAAATTGTTAGTAATTATATAATTTCAAAATGTCAGTCAACTATGAAAAGAAGTTCTTTTTTAGTTAACAAAATGAATAACTTAATATCTAAAAAAAAATTATTGGTGATGTCTATCATTTTACCAAAAACCGAAGATGGGTTTGTTATGTATTTCGTAAACTGATGCTTAAAAGATGTCCTTGTTTATATTTATCTTACCTCCCACAATAAGTTATCTTTATTACGTTGATTTTTTATATAAGTTTAATTTTACTTTCAAATATTTCCCAAAAGGGGGTAAAATTGTGAGATAGAATAATGAGAAGGTAAATTAACCTTTTGATGTTATCATGAATGGCTGACAACACAATTGTCGTTCTCAATCAAGATAAATCTACATACATTTTTTAAGCTTTGTAAATCTACATACATTTCTTAGTTATGTAAATCTACATACATTTCTTAGTTAT
Source organism: Clione limacina (assembly GCA_032362205.1). NCBI lineage: Eukaryota > Metazoa > Mollusca > Gastropoda > Pteropoda > Clionidae > Clione > Clione limacina. The sequence continues at coordinate 1,281 of JAUUEB010507946.1, read as the reverse complement.
GTTAATCTACAAACATTTCATACAATTAATTATACACAGTTTCGTATTAAAACAATTAAAAGGTAGTCCACCTATTTTTTGAGATACACTTCAAATTTACTTAGAAAATATTTAGCCTTCCTACATACTGTACACCGATTCAGAAAAAAGTGACATACATGTGTTAACTTCCTTAAGTTGACATCGATATGAAAAATGTCAAAATGTCTGCATGTTACCTAATCCTTACAATACTAGATGGTCCTTTTGTGGATTGGGTTTATCATCTTTAGTTTAAAGGTTTCAATCCGTCCGAACTCTGTTTATATTTGTCTTTTTTGCCTGACTTATAAATGAGACAATACTCAAAATTAACCCTAATAAGATGAACAATATTGACGAAGTAGCAAGCGTAATCTGAACATCGTGCATTCTGTTTTTTTGGAGGTTTTAAACGCGCTTTTGTTTTTCATCAACGTTAACATAGACATAGGCCAATCGCATTTTTTCATTTGTAGTATATCATATAACGAAATACGATACTAGTATACAGGATTATTTCATAATTTTCATGAAGATAAATTAAGCAAATAAAATACCTACCAAAATATAAAAATATCCGATACGTGTATCCAGGTAAAACTCCAAAAAAGAAATCTTAGTTTTAGGTTAAACCTTTTCAAATAACACTTGACAATTAAAAACACTCGATGGTATTGAAATAGTAAGCAATTAAATTTCAGACGATATGTCTAAATCTTCATTTGGTTAGACTGTTGACACGTTTCTAAAGTAGATGCGGCTACACCGTGGCCCATGTCAACATACTCAGCTCATGTCGAAGAAAATGATTTCACTGCTCATCCTTTATGATCAGATGATCACTTAAAATCATTAATGAACAAATGCGGATATATTCCAGGTTTCTTGAATTGAAACAATGCTGGTAAGATTATATCGATTCCAATTTGAAGTAAAATCCAGATTAAATACCGAATAACAAAATAAATTGTAGTACCATTAAACTCTTTCTCTGACGAAGTTTGTGGTTTGACTGAGAGTACACGCGACTCACATCACAAACACCTGAGTGGAGGTGGTGGTGAATTGACGGCAAAACTGTCCCCGGCTGTCGCTGAGCCGATCTAACCGCGCGCCGCACTAGAACGATACGGCGATGAATGTACAAGCAGGCGACCAACTCCGCGCTTCGATTGCTGATATAAAGGTTAGAATCAAGTAATTAAAAACTGTTAATCCGCACCTTCGACCAAAATCTCTTAGGTTAGATGATATTAAGGC
>JAUUEB010507935.1:0-10116 GCA_032362205.1 Clione limacina | reverse complement strand
TTAGAGAAAATGCTCTCTCGTGTGCAAGAAATTTGGGATTTCCCGATGATGAGGAAAAAATGATTTCTACGATAAGTTATCTATTTTGCTGTGCAAGGTGATATTAACACGTGTGTTTTATAACAAAAAATATTACCCATTAGTTTTTTTCTCTTTACGTCACTAATGCCTATGCAGTAAATCCAAAAGCTACCAGGATATATTCTGTTGTTAAGGAGGTTATCGAGTGCTGACATCGTCAATTTCATGGTAGTTGCTTCTTATAAGTTTGTATTTTAGGTACAGAAGAAATAAGTAATAACTATGAGAAAAACATTAAGAAATGTTAAACAATAGATTTGTTTAAGCAAATTGATAATAGAATTATAATCATGTATCAGTAAAAATGATGAGGGTAGAAATTAATGTAATATGTTTTATCGTAATTATATCTTACCTTAACGTGGATCAATATTGATGGCTGAAATGTTGATGCAGATGAGGGGTGGGTGGGGCGGGATTCAAATAGTTTTCCAATAGTCTGAGTAACTCATTACCTCCCTTATCTCACAGATCTTTACTCCTTACAGTAACTGATATAACGGACGTTCATTAAACCTAATGGGATACTTGGCACTCGAACGACATAATTAAAAATAAAACACAAAAAGCACAACTTGTGTGTGCATCTCACAGTAAAGTTATGAAAATTATCTGCTATAAATAACTCATTATTAAAATGATTTCACGCCTCTCTAGATTGGATCCAATCATATCTTACAGATAATGCACAACGATACCAATGGGCATGCGCACTTAGATCCCCGTGGATGGCTTTTGGCTTTTAGTTAATCATCTTTATTATTAAAGAACGTGATATGTGATGTCTGATATTGTTGTAGAATAATTATATTTATGAGTCCCAACATGGGAAATGATATCTTAACAAGGGAGACAATATCTTAGTTCTCATAAATGGCGGAAACATATCTTCAGATAATGGTCATGCCGCTGACTAAACAATTTTGATTTGTCCACGTTAGATGATATAAGACACATTTGTACTGAATTGTTTCACCATTTCATCATTTATCGTCATTTGGTTTTTCTATATTATTTTGATTGTAACAGGTCGTAAATTAGCGTATTGATGACTTTTACAAATATATTATATGTACTTTAGAATCCATAAAACAAAAAACATTTTCATTAAGTACGCTATGATATGACACATACGCGTTTTTATTTACTTTTTACATCCTTGTTGCTTTCTATTTTGTACACACTATATTTTATTTAACGATGGTAAGGACAGCAAAATAAACACACTTACACACAGGAAGACGAAAATATAATCTTAATTCTTTTCACCATCTATCTTTAGGGGTATAAAAAGTCCGTAGTCCATAGTAATTAATTTAAATGAGTCATTACAAACTGCAAGCAAGGCACGTGAATTGGTTAACGAATAAAAGAGAAATGTCTTTCTTTCTCTCTTTTAAAAAACCTTCACTGCTAATCCGAAAGTTACAAAGACATGAACAAACTCAGACCGTCCGACCAAATGTTGCTTTGAAGCGCGGAGACGCACAGCTTTGAGTCAAAAGATCTTCAAATCAAATTCTATCACGAAGTTCAGTTAGTCAAAGTAATATAATTAATTCATCTAAATCGGCTATTCTCGACCAAAAAGGGACATCACTCCTCGCAAAGGGTATGTTAAATGTTCGACTTTCGCTTTATAACTTCCGGTATAACGGACACAAATTTGTCAATGAAAAGCTATCGGTGAGTGTTCACGTCTGCCATCTGTTCACGATCAGTTTTTAGTGAAATGAGGTCATGCATTGTGACCTTTGTTTGTCTCGTTAATCCATCCACGGCTAACAAGGGAGACAATCTTATGAAGAAAGAGCCAACTGAAACGTTTAGAACCAAACTCGGGGGTTCTGGGTTGTTTGATTAGATAATCTAATTATTTGAAGATGGCGTAGAAAAATATCTGGCTGCTGAGGACAAAATAGAAGCGTGAGTTTGTAAGGACTATGAGACGAATTAGAATTAGGACTTGTAATTTGATTTTTTTTGTAAGAGTGGAATTTATTAGAACGTTAGTGCAGAGAGACTTATAGTAAAGACACCCTGATCATTTCTAAAATTAAGTACTCGCTTTGAACAAATGTTAGAATGTACAATGATATATGCTACAAAAATTCAATGGTATTCAATTAGGCGGGTATGACTGAAAATTAGACAAAATGTAAGACAAATCGGACAATTATGTGTGTACTTTCCTTGAAAACTTCGACAAATCCATTGACTGATTAATATAGATTAAGGCACAAAATCATCTTTATGAATATATATAACAAGATACACTGAATTGTATGTTCGCTTGATTGCTTGCTTACGATTTTATCAAAAGTCATTCGATTGATTTTGATGAAACTTGGACACGTGATGACATCAATACAAAGAGGTTACTTCGTATAGAAGTAGAAACATGAGTTATCAGAATACAAACCCGACACCATGTAAAATAAAACATTTCCTAATTGTACCATGTCAGCATTACTTAAAAATATAACGTTATCAAAATGTGAATTGAAAAACATTGAGAAAGTCAAATTCCTGCTTGGATTGCATTACGCTTTAAACTGTTCATTAAGGATTGTGTGTTGCACGGCGCAATAGAATACAGTACACTGTCCCGCGTGATAATTTGCGCACCAACGATATTGAACGCTGGGCGGAAGAAGAAACATGCCAATCGAGTTTATCTCTATCATTCTTTGGTAATTAATTTTAATTCCATAACTCTGTCAATTGTTAACAGATCTTGCTGTAATTAAATAGGCGTCTTCATCGGGTTGAATAACAACACCGTTCACGATTTGAAGTCAATCAGTGATGTCTTTCTTGAGTTATCGTGCCCACATACACACATACATAAAGACAAACGCGTATCGTCACAATACCCTCCCCGAGTAGTAAAAAGTCGGTGTAGGGTAATAAACAAGTGAAAATGTAGACATTTGAGATTTGTGATTTTTGTTTGTTTTACCCTTTATTCATTTGTTAAATATTTCAGATAGCCATCTTACTTAATAAGCAGACGTCAAGGAACGCACTTAAACGCGTAAACGGGAACTTCGCAAACTGCTTACGTTTGCATTCTTGATCGTTGATAGCAAAAAATAAAAAGAATTGCTGCAATTTTGACATTGTGTAATACCAGCAGTTGGTTTGGAACGTTTTGTACGGAATAAATGCCAATTTGTGAACTTTTGGTAGAAAGCAGGGGCGTATATGATTTTTAATGAGATAGGAGCACATAATGCGAAACGAAAATACCGATGACGCTTAGCATCTGAGTTTGTGTAGGTGGTGGTAATTAAAATACCTCGAAGGTGTAAAAAACAGAGACGTATTCAGGGTTTTCAAATGATACAGGGTATTTTGAGCGAAGGGATTATACAAATAGCTCCTGGTGCGTGTTTTATTTCTTCTTTTGGTATGATCCAGAGGTGTATCTACGTTTCAAAACCCTGTGGGGGATATAGCACGACGCCTGATTTTTTGCAGGGGATCTTTTTCATAACATTAAAATTGGCATATGGACAGTTTTTAATTTCTTCATACTGTGTTTTGGAGAATTCAGGGTCGTATTTAGGCTTCATAGTTTGCGTGTTTTTAGAGTCTATTCAAACCATATATGGCAGTCATCAAAAAACAATGGTAAAATGACTCCCAAGAGTTAAAACTGAATTGGATATTTCCTCACTTATAGATACTATAAGTAAGAAGATGAAACTTATCTTATGAAAAACAACTTATGTCAATGACGTTGAAATGAAATCAATTTGAGGAGAATAATCATGAAATACTATCTTGGTAAAAAACGTTTATCAAAATGAAATTGAGTTTCAAATTAATCTGAATAAAATTGAATTTGATCGAAATTGACATTTAAAATCTTTCACAATCATCTAAATAGATCAAAAAACTAAATCGAAATAAATCAAAGAAGGCAAGTTTTAATAAATAATTAATAATAAGAGTTCAATTACCTTTAGATGAGCTATGTTCTGTCAACTGAATTGAAATCGAGTGATTTTTGTGTGAAACAGACTGTAGTTACCTACAATAAAATATATTTCAAGAATATTATTAAAGAAAAATATATAAAAAACAAATGAAGAAATAAAATAGATGATTATTTGACAGTTAACGAAATGATTGAGATGAAAATTTAATGAAAGAAGAAAAAAAGAAATGACAAGCAATTATTCCATCTGAAATTAAACAAAAACGACACAGCTTTAAAATATAATGGAACTTGATATGTTCAATTATTTATAAATTAATTTCAAACAACGCTTGGCAATAAGGTTAAATAATTCAGACATTAACTAACTCAGACGATAATATCTGCAGAATAAGCAACACCATTAATCAAAATGGAAAATAATTACAATAAAGCGCAACATAATGGTCTCCGAAAAAAGATCGCTAGGGTTCAAATCACATCACAGCCTAAATTATTTCATCGTCAAAAGAAAATATACAATCTATTTCCCATAATCGCAGGTGAATATGAACAAAAATTGCTATGCAATGAATTCATGTTTTAGATCACTGAACATTGGGATATCTTATTATATTGGAACTAGGAAAGTTAAAAGCGGGGGGTCTATACACATTTGTCCTGTGAAGTTTTAGATGGGCAAGTGATACTTTTCTTATAGTTTCATGCGTTGCGGACCATGTAGCGATATTTATTTTTTGATTTAAAGCCTATTTTTGCGTTATTGAATATTAAATATTGAAGCCGTCGTCGTTGCGTGTTCCCGTCCTGCGTTTAGCCGTCGTTTCACTCAATCGATAGAAGCGACGGTCGGTGTAAGGGACGTAATCAACGCGAGCTTATGACTCGCGCTTACTGGGAATTTATGGGATTTGTGTTGCATGTTATCAGTATCCCGGCTAGCTCAGCCGTTAGAGCACACGAGACTCTTAATCTCGGGATCGTGGGTTCGAGCCTCACGTTGGAAGATTTTTTTTTATTGTTCTTCATCATTATTTTTTGTCTGTCTTAAATATGTCTAACACGTTCGGAGAACGTGGCATCTACTAGTATATATAAATGACGATAATAAGAGCAAGTTACTGAGCTAAGTGTTATATTATTATTAACCCGACAGTTTTAAAAGTTTTAACTAGCGTATTTTTCTATCGAATAACACCAAACAAAAAACAATTTAATTATCTTCTTGTTACAAGGCTCCATGGGTGTCACGAGTGGAGGACAAAAGGGGCACTTGCCCCACCCTTGGACTTTTAAAAAAGTGTCGTTTTTCTCCAGAATATTTTAAGATGCACCGTATGTTTCAAAATATAGGAAGTATTCCTTCTCTCAAACAGTTACCACCCACTGGAACAATGTAGAGGGTTTTGTTATTATTACTAATATAAATCATGTTTAAAAAACTTCTACATAGGGCATTTTTCTTATTTTATTATATATACTTTTGACAAAATTGGCACTTTTACTATCACAATGAATTCCAAATGACATACTCTAATGAGCGGACGGTAAAGTTTCAGAGCAATTTAAGTCCCATATTATCTACATGAGAAAAAAATCTGTTTGTGTGTTTATTAATAGCTGGCATGAATATTTGTATACAGTGAGATTACAGCCATAGTATTAACTCAAACAACTTGAACATTAGCAATCTGTTTGTAGATATACCAAGATGTGCAGTTACGCTTTGGGCGTAATTCGGTTGACTGTAAAAAAATGTTATAAGTTTTTTACTTTTTTACTGTAAAAACGCGCCATGAATTTCAATATAAACAAACATGTACCAAAGTCCGGATGCACTTAATCTAGAAGCGCACGCTCAATGAACGCAATTTTCTCTTTCTCTATTTATAGACGATGTAAGCACCAGCTGATAAAATACTGAATTATAATACAGGAGTTCTTAAATTACTGGGCAAGACCTGGTGCTTTAGCTACTAGTAATATAATATGATATACACTTTGATGTAGCGAAAAAAGATAACATATTAATGATTGTCTCGGTCCATTCTGAGCACTTTGATTTTTTTACCGTTTGTCAGTCTTCTGAACCAATCGTTCAAAATGTTTTGGTGATCATAAAGATTAGCGTCTAGATATCCTAAGGATCAATAAAACAATGTCCGTTATACCCAGGGGTGCAATTCAATCCCCTTTCCCCATAGTAAAGTGCCATTCCGATATTTTGCGATGTAACAGGACAATGAATATTGACATTGTATTTTCTTTGCACGCAAGGTATATTCGCGGTGTTGTTTGGATTTCAAGATGGCGACGCGAACTCTCGCAACCTCTCGCAACCTCTCGCTTGTAAACAGAGCGAATATGAGGTATTTGAGAAGTCAAACGCCACTTGGCGTGTTTGATCTTTCTATTCTACAACTTATTTAAAAAATGTAAATCCTACGATATTCTGCATGTTAGACAAACGGTCTTATCCATTACACCTCAGAACCGATGAAAAGTGTCGTTATAAATAACTATATATTATATACCCGTTTTTTAACAAATAATAATCATATATATGAGCAGTATAAAATCCAATTCGGCAATAATAATCCTACTTTCGGTATAACAACACCGCGAATTTCCCTAGCCGGCGAGAGAGACTGGAAGAGATAAATAAATGGAATTGAATGTGTTTTTGTTTGGATGTCTACCCATAGAAATTACACGGCATGACAAAATCATGAACATAATTATCATATATTAGCAAATTAACTGATTTTTTTTCAGATAAAAATAACTTCATTTTAGTTAAACAATGACATATATTTAGAACAATCCACCAACCACGCTTGCACCACGTATTTTAAAACTGTAATGGACTCGCTAGAACTGAGATAATACATTCATCATTACCCTTTACAATTATACCAAATATTTTCTCTAGCCTAATAATCTGCTGAGTCATTTGCAGATCTTTTAAAAAGTTGGTTGACTACAGGCATTGACTATGACATGTATTTAGTCATTTGCGATAAAACACTGCTAAATCTCTTTAGAATAAAGAGGGACATCGTGTGGTAAAAACCATCCTTTTAGATCAGTCCAATGTAGGAAAATAATTCCTTTACCTCATTGATAGGCGCCTACCTAAAAAGCACCCTCTTATACATAGGAACAATGTCAAACTATAGTACAGCAGTCACGCTTGAAACTTAAGAAAGCGACGATTTCTTTTAAAAACTTAGAGTTTCTAAAAAAAAGGTGGGTGAAACAAAGTGTTATTGGTAAAATAGAACCGAACACCTAGACTTACTGTTGCTAAAACTAAAGTCATCAAGACTTACACTTACTTAAATAGAGACTCCTAGACTTAATCTAGCTTAAAAAGAGGCTTACTTTACAGCAACACTAGAATTGAGGCTGTTTGTTGTATTATTCAAAGTGTCGTTTTGGTAGCCAAAAAACTTGTTCTTATCAAATTGTAATCTTGGGTCATTCCATTCTTGGCGCAGGTAAAAACTGTTTGTCATCTCCTGTAAATATAGAGCAAGGATGTTTGTCAATGTAGACTACACGGATTTTTTAAATGACAATTATTCAGTAATTGATAATTTTCTAAGTTTATTATATTAGGCTTCCCGATAAATATTTGCTTACGGTTAAAATACAAAGTTTTAGCTATCATTATCTCAGTTTAACTTAAATGTAAAAATGATGCAAACATCAACAGTGAAATGGTTTGATAATTTGAACAACAAACGAACACCAGGACTGGTCACCTCAAACTGCAAGTAACAAAGATTTATGATTGCTAAAACACCATTACGATTTTAATTGTTAATCTTTACCTTTTTCTAAGTGAGCACGTCTAGCGTTTTTGAGACAAAGCTTGCAATTTTTCAGATAAATGTTTTTTTCTGATTATTGTTTGGTAGTTTACCAAGATTAATTTATATTTGTTTTGAAAAGATTGTACCTTGATAGCTCTTGTTATTTCATAAATTTAAGATGGCGACGTGCATATTTTGTATTTCTGTACAACTACATAAATCAAAATCTTCCTTTTTTAGTTATTTTATGTTTATATCAATTTGTCGAAGCACTTTGGTTTGGTTTATATTTGCTTTTGTCTATTTGACCCCACGTCATAGCCTGTAGTTAAAGTGATAGTATATTCAAAATACGCCGATGTTTTGTTATACAATCTTTATTCAAAAATGAAAAAAAAAACACTTCAGACCTACAAGAATTCGTCAAAAGATCTGCACTCATCTCACTGTTCAGTGTTTCTTAGATCGCAGCTTTGAAGCAATTCTACAGGATACACCCTATTTCGTAAAAACAGAAAATAGCCGAACGAAACTCAAAATTAAAAAAAATATAGCCTTGATATCCTATAATAAAATAAACTATTTTGATTTGTGATACAAAATCTGTCAAATAGTATTCATCAAAATAATTCATTAAAAAACTAGGCTTTGAACCCGCGTCTATTCGAATGACTATCCAACGCCTTATTCTCGAGACCACTGGATGTTTCTTCAGTGCAAAATAGTGTAATGTTGGTTTCCAAGTTGCCAAACCAATTGTAATTATATATAGATGTGTTCGCAAATCTTATAAGTTTCGTACTCGAATGCTTGGGAGCCGGGGCTTGGGTTCAAATCCTGGTTGCAGAAATTGTTTCTTAAATTCCGTATTCAAAAAGTTTCAAATTTTCTTGGCAACCAGAGACAGATAGACAGACATAATTCAGACGGACATGGGGAGTTGTTAAAGCCATGCTATAAATATCGTGGCTTAAACATATGGTATATGCTGTTTACAAACTAATGGACAATAAGACGCTTCCTAAAAGAGGTTTGAGCATGTAACAAAGTTATCAAAGTGATGTTTACTTAAAAAATATGCGCATGATTCCTTATTTTTGTAACAATTTGATAACGCATATAATGCGCATGTTAGACGAAAAGAGTGTTTATTGTAGAATTTTAATGCCAACGCGCGAATGAGCTTAACTGGTATATAGTAAAAAAGAAACACTATTTGAGTCGAGCCTGTGAGCCTGCGTGAACCCACCTTTAATTTTATCAAAAATACTTCCTATGTATCCTTTTTTCACTTCAGTTTTTTTCAATGTGCTATATGCAGTTCTGTGCCTGAAATCTTTGACAATGGGACAAAATATCCCGGACAAAAAAACTATAGGTCATTTTGTCCTGGATGAAAATGTCAATAGGACATTCTGAAAATTGTATACAGCAAGGAAAAAAGTATGCGTCAAGCAAGATGTTTGTTTAAAAATCAATGTTTTATTCAGATCAAATAATCAAACCATAAAAGTGGTCTAAATATCAATAGTAATAAATTTGAGTATTTTTATGTTATAATGCTACTATTTAAATTAAGGAAAATGGTAGCGGAACAATACAAATATATAATAGCATTAAAATTGCAACTAGGGATTGTTTGGTGGTTTAAAATGTTATAAATATTGTATAAATATATCTTACTTCAAATGCAACAACATGAGCCAAAATGTTTTGTTTTAAAGTGAAGGGAAATATGTTTAAAAAAAGTAAAGTTGTGTGTTTTAAGAGAAAAAAGTGTGTTTACTGAAGACACGACAGGACAGGTATGCTACTGAACATTTTGGACAATCAATTTTCTTAAATTTAAAGTATGTTAAGCACAAGGGTGTCAGGTATAAGAAAACAAAACGCCCAAAATGTCAATATTTTAGTAAAAATATATAGTTGCTCATTCAGAGGAAAGAATAGTGGTATTATACATAATAGATAGTGTCGGATTTGAAATCTATCTGAGTACTCATGTTTCTAGTTATTTAAGCGCGACATCTGGTATATTAAGGTTTCATTTTTTAATACCCGGATTGTGTAAGGTTTTAACTTACAGAGTAAAAACACGGGAAAATCTCTGAATTGAAATTAGTTTCACTGAAAATATGTCTTAATTATTTAATTTGTCGACCTAATCTGCCCGAATCTGTTCATATTTTCGCACCATTAAAAAAGTAAGGGGGGGGGTTGGTACACCTTTGTATCAAAATTCAGCATGATTCAAAATACGTAGAGTAACCA
>JAUUEB010507924.1:0-10116 GCA_032362205.1 Clione limacina | reverse complement strand
AGTAAAGTTTAAAACGAATGAGTAAAAACATTTTGGAATAGTAAGAACATTTTTGATTTGCATCATATTGTTTATTCAAGGGCACTAACCGTGTTCATTTTTGTTTTGAGTGGATTTTATATGGTTGTTTCCCTTATTGTCATTGTTGGCTTTTTACTTTTGGGCCATGTTCAATGAGAAACGGGTCAACTAGATAGACTATCTGGGACTGAGGCCACACAAAATATTAAATGACTTATAGAGACAGTTAATTATTTTTTAGAGTAAATTCTAAACGAATGAACACATACCATTTTGGAAGAGAAACCATTATATCTCTCCTTCACAATAATTGGTCATAAGAAACAGGGGCAATAACCACTTATGATTTTTGTCTTTTGAGCGTTTAAAGAAAGGCCTCTTTTTTATCTGTGCTATTTGGTAGCTTCGAGGATGTTCTTTATGACTGTTGTTAATTTGCAGACCGTTAATATAACACGAAAATTGTTGCATTTTCAATCTTACATACGCAATTTTTTCCTTTGCTATTTTACATTTCACTTTTTTATACACTTCACTCATATCGTATTCATATATACAAAGAGCACATTTTTAGATGGTCTGTGAAATGAGAAAATGGATGTCGTAAACAAGAAAGGACGTCTTCAATCAAAATGAGACGGGTAAAACGACATTAAAGGCTTCAATTTAGATTATTGATACTTGTAACGACCTGATGGTGATAGGGATTCAAATAATAACTAATTTTGTGTGAGTTGTTTCCCTTTATCGTAAACTCTGAAACATTTGTATGCATGATTGTTACTTTGGTTTTTTCTATCGCTACAATATTGCTGTGTTTGCAATACACATCGTCCCAAAAGTGTTTTAATTTTATCTAAAGAAATTGCATTTTATTTCTTAGTCATGGCATGCATCAAGGTTAATTGTGTGTTCTTATAAAGATTTTTATGTAGATTTAAAAGCTAAAAACTTTAATTTTAAAGGATATTTTATTATCATGTGAGGAAAGAAGCTTTTTACAAATATTGTCAGCATTATAAGTCAAACACTGTTACCATTTTAGTACATCAGTCGAATGTATTCCTCTCACGACTACATACATGTGTGCACCGGTGAACAGTTCTTGTCGAATGCTGCTATCAAAATACAACTATCAATGCCCTTTTTTTATAACTTTCTTAATTCTCAAAAAATACAATAATTTGAAATTTTGTCCGTGGAATTTTATCTAATTTTGTCACAGTTTTAGCATTATTTCAAATTTAATATATGAAGAAAGATAGTTGGTATTCTAGTATTTGTTCGGTTTTGAACTTTTACATCTGGTACATGCCTACCACATGACACCTCTGGCGACAGCAATTTTAAAAAAAACGATAACTGACGAAAACAAAAACAACAAAGAAAATACATAAATAATATTATACACATGGGGTCATGAGGTACACAAATAATATTATATGCATGGGGTTATGGGGTACAACACATCAGACAAAACCAGAACACTCAAATCCTTTCTCTTTTTAATTTTTTGGACATGCCAATACCATCTGTGATAGTGTGAATCATACATTGGTTTTGTCCCCTTATCAAGACTCACAAACAACTATCGATAAACTGACAGTAAGTTCTGGCGACTGACGTGATTTTTTTTTAAATGAACAATTAACACTACTGCCCACGTGAATTAAAGTAAAACTCAAACAACATGTGATTATTGGGAATATGTACAGCGTGGTTATTTGAATTGTTTAATGTATCAAATCTAAAAAAAAAAAAATTTCAACAACAAAAACTCCACATAATCAAACCACTTTGGAAAAATTAATCGAAAATATATAACACATATATTTTAGCTGAAAACCGAACAAAAATATTTTTTATATTTTCTTTTAGACATTGGAGCTAATCTTTTCCAAGAGTCGAATAATCAAGAACAAATGTAGCCAGACGATAATAATACTGTATAAAGAACTCTATGTAATTTAGTTGATAATAGAAAAAAGTTTTTAGTTTTGTGAAAAACACATAGCTTTATACCGTTCTCAAGCACTAAGCCATTGGGCACAATGTTCATAAACTGACTTCTTTCACTATCCTATGATTTTATAAATTTAAATGAAAACTTGTTGAATTATTTCGAGTATCCAGTGCTAATACTGTGTGACTTGTGGTTTATGGTTCGATCCATGCCACGGGATTTTCGTTAAAAGAAAAATATTTCCATTGACTTTGGTTATTCCTGTGCTTACTACGCTAAAACTTCCGTTAAGCAAAAACAGGCAATAACAACTTTTTGATGGATAAGAATGAAATATTTTAAAAACAAGGGGGTTTGTGGTTTGATGGGCCAAAGGCAGTCCAAAACCTGCAACCAATGTATAATTGTTCAGCCAGGGTTTGATGGTTAATGTTAGATATGTATACAGAAGTTTCCTCACAATAGCACAACACTCATAAGGCAACTTTCCCTCTCTTTGTATCTCTTTGACTTTTGTTGTAAATGATTGTTTGATATTGCAACAAACGGGAAACTCACAGACAACGTTTCGATCTTAAATATGACTTTGTTGTTTGGGTAAAGTTTCTAATTTATCTGAGGGTCGGTTTGACATATAATATCTTTATATTCTAATTAATTCCCAATGTGTCTCAACTTTATATCAGATTGATTTTTTTAATTAAATTCTCTTTGGTACCCGCCTATCTGTTTCAATTGATATCATTAAGGTCTTTGCATGGGCACCCACCTAGTGCTACTATAAGAAATATATCCTACGTTTTTATTTTATTTGTGTAACACTGAAATAGGATATAACTGCTTTTGTCATGTTTGTTGAGATGAATTTTGATATTTTACAAAACATAACAGCATTCTGAAATCATAATGCCTGTGCTTTTGACAGCAACAATAATTGTTTTATAAGCATCGTAGAAATGTTTTGGTAATTATTAAGTTTAAACATTTCAACAAGTTTACAATTTTTTTAAGTGCCGATTTTGAAAAAGATGATAAAAATTCGTTTTTTGTGTTTACCGTGAGTCATCTTTCAACAAATTCTATATTTTCATTATGATGATAACATAATATTATTATAGATGTTTGACAATATTGATAATGATCGTGTGCGTTTGTTTTGTTTAATCTTTAAAATCTTTCATAAACACCAGGTGCGCTTCGTTTTTTTGTCTCGATTTGTTCTGCTCTATGTTGCTGCAGACTCTTTTTTGATTGTCCGATTTAGAATTTGGATTGTTTTTAATTATCAATTGATTTGCAATAAAAAACAACAAAGGTAAAGTATTCATATTTCTCCTGTAATGAACTAGAGTGCTGCTGAGAAGGCTTTTACTATCGAAGTTTATTTTCAGACAGGGTCCTTCTTTCAGGGATACATCTAATGGAAAATATATGTTTAAAGATAACTTCTTATTCTGAAAAGTAATTTTCAAAGGATAAAAAGCTTTCCGGAAATATAGATCAGTTAAGAATAGAAACTCGATTATGTCAGGTGGTCTTACGGTACTTTTTCCGGTCCCTCTAAACACTGCAATCATTTCTTTTGCGCACCCATCCACCAATCAACACTTTAACAAAAAATTATTACCCCTTTAACATTTTTGGGTAAAAACTGCTGAAATAAGACAATGTTTAGAGACATACCTATTTTGCTTCATCCTGTGCTTTTATTCATTGGCTGCTCCTTTGACAAAATAATCACCTAAATAATAGACATGATGTTCCGACTACAAAAACCTCTTTTATTAACCAGTAGAAATTGCCCTATTTATTCAAAAAGCTAGATCAACATCACATCACGACAGAAGAAATGTGACTCAATTACCTACATAATAACATTTCTTAACATATTTTTCATTAAGTCAAGTAAGGAAAAGCAAGTAAATATTGTAATTTTGGAATTTCTTAGTTTCTAGTTGGAATTTATTTCAGGTCATTCTAGAAATATATATTGATGATCTGCGTAAAACGTATCAAGATTTGAAAATAACTAGGCTAAAAGGTACGACTGAAAATGGGAGGTGACTTGTAGAGTGATGGAGGTAGCTCTAGGTAAAAAATTGTTAAATTTTATTTCATGTATAATGTTAATGTTAAAAGTATTATAAAAGTTATTTGATTCTTAATGATATTAATGATGTTAAAACCTTTTACATGTTATATGTTTTTTTAGATTTTTTAGAAACAATTTTTCAATATTTAAAAAGTAAACTGCACCATGTATAATTTCTGGATAAATAAAAGATCTGACAAATTTTAGCCTTTTTTGCTGTTGGACTATAAAAGTTGGCTTTGTACGAGAGCAAATGTAGTACCCCAAAAAAGTAATATGAAAGAAATTATACATCTGGAACACATCTGAGGAGGAAATTTACTCAAGTATTCTATAGTTGTTTCACTTTTTTCCTAATTGGCTTGGAATTGATGGACATTTTTTGCATGTGGTCGTATAACAATTTTACTACACAGGTTCAATAATGGTATTCATATATACAGGTAAACAAAACAGTCTCTTAAAAAGTCGTGATCAATATAACTATTAAGGTAGAAACATTCTGATGGTTATCCATATCATGAAACAATTCATCAACAATTTACTGGAATCCATAAATATTTAATGGCAAAACACACAACTTTTGAAATAGTTTCGGTCCATTGCGACCATTTCCAACAACGTTATAGTGAACACATCTTAACACTTAACTAACAAATTCGCTAATAGACTG
Organism: Clione limacina; assembly: GCA_032362205.1. NCBI lineage: Eukaryota > Metazoa > Mollusca > Gastropoda > Pteropoda > Clionidae > Clione > Clione limacina. The sequence continues at coordinate 5,367 of JAUUEB010507924.1, read as the reverse complement.
GAGGGAAATAAATCTTAAAATACATACTCAGCAAATCGAAACGAAATATTAAATCGAAGCAATATGAAACAAAATATCACATAAAAAATCATAAAGAATCAAACTCAGGTTATATAGGGTGACATGATAAGATCCATAAACATATCAAAAAATAAATTTAAAATTTTCGGGTTAGAGGCCTTCTCCTATATTCATCTTTGGTGTTAAACACCGGATTAATTTCTTTAATAAAAAGTGCCCCGAGGGTCAAAAGACGAGGTGGAGTATTTGTTTTTCCGATGATTTTAATAATCCAACTTTCTATAGTGATGGCACATTTTTCAAAATGGGTCTTCACCGGTCCCTTATTCCCAGCATGATCCTTAAAACGACGTTGTAACTGTCGGGTTGTCTCATAGCTGGAATTGCATCCAAGACATTCAATTTGATACACAACATTGCTTTGTAACATGCGGGGAGTCGTTTTTGTCAGCCTAAAGCGTTTTCTATGAATATTTCTGTTTCTGTTTTCAATCGATTATAGATTTTGACTATGACTAATTTAAGTGACACTCAATCGACAACAATAACTAATGGGGTATAATGGGGTCTTGTCAACTCACCTTGAACATTTTGGTAGATAGTTTCTCCAAGTAATACTGTGGCATAGACTTAGTGATAGGAACCAGTCTTTTAATCAGAACAGAAATATAACAAAATAATTAATGACACACAAATATTGTCATCGATAAAACTATAAACAATCAATCACTGTAAGATAATATATCATAACACACAATCAACACACAAGAACACATAGAGATGTGTCATATATCGAATTATACAATGGATAAGCATATCGAATGTTTCTTTATATTTCGTCGATATCTTGAAATACTTTGAACTATATATACACTATAACAAAAATAATCATGTCAATCTGTCTTTAGCCTCAAACAAAAAACATGGTCGACAGAAAGCCACATCATTTTTACCTATATCTGAACAGGTATCCCATTATATATCCGAATAATAAAATTGAAAACAGGTGCGTTTCTAGAGGGGGGCATGGTGCAATGTTACCCCCCCCCCCACATTGAGGGAAAAAGAAAATAATACCCTAAATAGAAACCCAATGTACGATGATGGAAACGTTAACTTTTACAGGATCAGCATCTTAACTTTAACTTCTGCGTGTTTTTGTCAATATTCGAAATTAATTTCGCGGTTGATGAAATAAAGTAACGATATAATTGAAATAATCGATGTTAAACATAATAATTGACATGACGAGACATATCGATACCATATGATTTGACGAGCCAGACCAATGCGGCGCAGAATGCCAACTTATGGTCTCGGTGTGAGACAATAAGACACACTCTACTAACACCGGACATGCTCTAATGACCTGGTATGGATACGTCTCTTTCTTAAAGACTATTATTCTATTGTCAATTACCTCCTTGACTTATATTAACCTATTCTTCTTCCGTAAAGAAGTTGATTGTTTTAGTGCGTTTATTTTTACTTCTATATCAAAGTGTATATCTCTGTCAAGCATAACAGATAGTACAATCGCAAACATTTAATTTTTGGGGTATGATTCGAATGACCTTAACTTAATTTGGATCAATCATGCTAATAATGCTTTATTTATGGTATCATTTAGTTGCTGTAAGCTGTTTCAGTTCACACTCAACACATGGTAGGTTCTATAGGACTTGGTGCTACTTAGACAATGTTAGTGCTACCACACATCACATACATTCTTCTCGATAAGGAGACATTGAACTCAACTCTATTAATCTTGTACCTAATCTTTCTTTTCATATCTTAGGGTAACCATGAACATTTGGGTAGGATAGAAAATCTAGTGCAATGTCGCACATTTGTGGAACTTGAACTCGGGCTTTTAGGTTTTGCCAGCTAACGACTGCACCACTAACGTTTAAAAGTTCTTTAATGCTGATTAATTAACTTGCAAATAATTGTTGAGATAAAACCCGTCGTTGTTGTTTTTTTCTATCACTAGCTAAACGTCTTTATACATATTTTTGACAGACCCCTACCTTTAAGTAAAGATGATACCTATAATCATACACGTTGTTATTGATATTTATCTTAGAAGTTTCTAAAGCCTACAATACCCACTCTATACTAATAATGTGTGGTCTGGTTTACTGTATCTATACTAATGTGTATCTGATACCAGAACAATGACTATATACAACTTTGCATGCGTTATGTTGTTTGTCCCTTTAGTGCCATATTTTGAAATTAGAGTTTTATTCGTTTAAGAATCGTTTACATTGAAATAAATCCCTAAATTGCTTACAAAAATAATATGAACACACATACGACAATGACTTACAATATCTTATTCTGGAAAGCTATTAGCAGATCTCCTCTGTCGTTAGCAAAACACACAGATTGTACAGGTTGGCTAAACTTCATCTCTTTGACTAGCTGGTTGTCAATGTCCCATAGCTTGAGATGGAAAAGTGGGAGAGAAGAGAAAAGATATTTGGTAAGGGTCTTGAAGGTTGTTGTATAAGACAAAACACCCATGTGAGAGCTCGATACACATACAATCTGTTAAAATTCGAAATCGCCAATTCCAGAAAAAGGATGACATAAAAGGATTACAATATTAATTTTCTTTACAGGATGCTTATGAGCAACAATGCATAATAATAGTTATTGTAATTATATCTAAGATCCAGAGTTATTGAGAGACATAACTAAATTATAAAAAGGCTTTAAGTCAAGCGTGATAATAAAGTTAGGGTATTATTAAAGCAAAGATTTCATTATGAAACATTATTTTAAAAGACAACTCGTTAAACATTGAAACATACCTTTAATTCATTACATGAGTTTACAGCTTTTACATTTGCGTTTTTTTCATAATTTCATTAAGTCTGATATAATCTTTCTTTTTGTGGTAATTTAAGTGCCAAGACAGGGAGAATGTTAACTAAAAAAGCTATCAAATGAAACACACCTTAACACATCCGTCATTACCACAAGTTGTAAACAGACCGGCCATTGGACACATGTCTAAAGCCGTCACCTAATGAGGAGTGAAAGACATGACAACATAATTGAATATAATTAAAACCCCTAAAGCGACTCTGAATTCATAAAGGTTAATAAAAATAATGAAGAACATAGTGTTACTAAAACAATAAGAGTGAAATACAGCATGCTTTTAAAAAGAGTGTCTGTTTTGGAATCCAGTCAGGGCGTCCATGCTTGCTGTCACTGTCTTCTGGCTAAGTCCTTGGTTAGGACCAACATTTTTGACATGCCTGTTCACATACCTACTGATGTTGCAAAGGGCATAAAATACTTATAACCAACAAACAGTCTCTCTCTATATATATTTGCCTTTGAATGGTTATGCACATGTTATACGGAAGTAAACTGACTCGCACTGGGGCCATGACTAGCGGTTGTTTAAGTTAAAACACTTCATTTCACAGCAATCAATTTCAATTTAAAAAAGGGCAATATTCAAGTGAAAAGTTTCTTATGTCTGCAACATTATATCTAGATTGCAGTCCCATAAACAAGTATTGTACTGTGTCGCAATGACAACATTATACCTACCGTGTCCGAGTGGTCAAACTGTGAGAAGTGAGTGAGCAGAACATAGAGTCCTTGTAGTTGAGACTTGTGTTCTGGATTTGATAGACCTGCCAGTCGAAACATCTTGACCAGTCTGTGAGCACATAAGCATATTTATGTCCTTAGTTTGATAAGTATGATTGATTAAGAATGAAGATTATAGTTTGAAATTTGTCTTCAATACTATCATTAACCATATACTTTGATCGGCATAATTATATTAAATGGTATTCATCTAAACTTCAGCTCAGTCCTATATATGGAATGCCTTCCCTGGGGACTTCGGACATTCACACTTACGCCAAGAAAAGCATTCACTCATTTGGAAACATGTAGCAGAAGCCAAACACTGATGAGATACCTGTGTTTAAAATGTATGTATAGAGGAGGCACATCAATCCTATCTTATTGCGCTAAAACTGAATCCAGTTTTGAGCTGCTCCTTTGCTGTCTCAAATATCATTACCTGTGCAGTTGTGTTCATAGTCACACTGGTATAGAAAGTGCTCCAATGTTTACACTGGGTTGAAAACAATAGACCACATCATCTAAAACGAGTCACAAAGACGCACTTATGAGAAACCTATGTTCAAATTGTCAGTATTGAGGAGGCACAAAGACGCACTGGTGAGATACCTATATTCAAAATGTCAATATTGAGGAGGCACAGAGACGTAATGAAGACATTATATGATGCGGTATACAGGTCACTCACGAAATTTGTCATTATAGCGAGTTAGAATAGGGAGCGTCTTTCCTGCCAAAGGTATCGTTCACGACAGAATAGTATAAGTTGGTTATGAGAAAACAATCAACCAATAAAAATTGCCTTCATATGAGCTTAAACTGAATGGAAATAAATAGACCAATCATAAGCATATACTTGATTTTTAATTTCACAAAATACAGTATTTTATAAATAAATGCCCATACCCGTACTCTCCAAAGGCGACACAGACAATGTTCTCAAACATGGCAATGTGTGAAGGTGAACCCATGCAGTCAATCTGAGAGTGAAAGAAATTGTTTTTTTAAAGAGTCTGTTTAAATTAAGAATTTTTCTTTTAAAACTATTTATTGTTTTATTGTTTTTGTCTGATTAAACTTTAAGATCGAAATGTCTGATGGACCCCTAGAACTAATCATATTTGAATGTACATATCTTGTTTTATGAAATCTGTATTTTGTTTACAAATACTCATTTAAACATAGTCCTTACTTTAAAAAGAAAGGTCAAAAGATATCCGTGGTTAAATAACTTATATTGTTTTTAATATTAAGGGTATAGTTCAGAGAAATATATAACCATATGTAGAAATTCAAGAGCTCACTTGAAATAGATATTTTACTTACATTTTGAACTAATACAAGACGAAGTATCCAGCCTCCTTGGTCAGGTTCAAACTCCATTCCCCAGAGTTTGACCAGGTTGTCATGTCCAGCAGATACAAGATAGCGACTAATCTTCTTTACACAAGAGTTGACCGGATCTACGTCAAGGGAACATTCCAACTGGACAATACCTCCTGTGTGGGCAATTTGAGGCGCCTCCATAAGAACCGATTTGGACTCGAGGACACAAATCTGTTGGTGGTTGGAATTTGAAATTAAATGACTGCTTTGAATTTTCTAAAACATGATGTGAAAAAACAAGTTTCAAAAAATTGATTTAGATATGGTAGTGGTGGTGGTGGTGGTGGTGGTGGTGGTGGTGGTGGTGGTGGTGGTGGTGGTGGTGGTGGTGGTGGTGGTGGT
>JAUUEB010507923.1:0-18134 GCA_032362205.1 Clione limacina | reverse complement strand
TGTACTCAGTAGGTAGAGCATCTGCTTACCATGTACATATCGCTAGGTTGATTCCCGGGAGGTGTTGCTGCATGTAACGGTTAAGATTTAATCCCGAAAAACCCGTTAAGTACTACGACTAATATGACCATGGTTTGTTTACTCATGTCATTACAATTCTGATTTTGGTATTTTAATACAATCAGGAGGTGGGGGCGTAGAGCTTGGACAAACCACTCCCTTACTCAGAAAGAACCACTGTGTTCAAGCAAGTCTGCTTACTGATCGTCTATCAATTCATTAACCTATCGTTGGTTCTTCACCGGGGCATTGATATAAATCATTACTTAACAATGATCACGAACTGCTTCAATGATCTTGAATATTTGACGATTGAAAGCAACGTTTACATAAGTACAAAACATATGTAATCAACTCATAATTTTGTTTAGGCACAATTTCTATTCTATATCATCACGTTTACCCCTAACACAATTTCATAGCGTGTGTGCTTATCAAAACCAACAAACTGTAGTCATTGTTCTTTGGAACTAATATATAATGTACTGATGTTGCCGACAAAGACCCTGGAGGATTCTCATTTTATTATTTCAGAAAATACTTTCATTATCCTATATCATGACTCTTTGACAGCTCTAACAACGCGTGTTAATGAAAGTAAAAGACGAAGCAGCCTTCATGGACGTATTTGCCGCAGCAGCCGGAGATACTCTCCTTTACACCGATGAACTATGTATAGTTACACCGGTAGAAGTATATAATTATTATTCTTCTATTAGTTAAAAGCCAATTTTTGTATGTGTAGTGATTGCCTGTTGACTATTTTATTGCGAACAAAATTGCGAAACTAAATAATTGTAGAACTGACCTTAAATATACCCCTACGACTGAATCTTACAGCAAAGAAACAAACACACATTGGTGTGGTATCCGTTTAACAGTTTTAAACACCCGATAAGAAGATCAACTTTATACCAATATCCCAATCTAAAACCCCTAAACACGCCCTTGCTTTATACCACTCTGTACTGAACAAAATAGTCTTAGCAAGTTCATTTGTAAAGTAAAATACTTCTATCGTAAACAGTTGAACTAGTGTGCACACCAAATAAGTGCACCGGAAGTCGCATTCGTTCATAATTGGCGTGACTAGTTTTATCTGATTTAAAAGAAAAATTCTGTCCGAAGGTGCGAATCAATTTAAAAAAGTTTGGTGAAAGCTTCCGTTCGCCCTCGCTGTCTTGTGAATCGCGCGTCATCACATTTTTTTGGCGCGTGACCAAAGACGGATGGACTTACAGGGGAACCTTGAAAGCCAAGCTACGCGTTACTTGAAAACATTGGTATGTGAATAAGGAATCCTAGGGAACATCGGGTTAAACTGATTCGGTTTGGCATAACTTCAATTGATCTTGAGTTTTAAGGACTGATTTTTCCAAGAATTTAAATAGCTACGAGTATGGATTAAAACTAGCAACTCAATCATACATATATAGATTACTTGAAAGAAACTCACTCGAAAAATGTTTTTATGAGGAAAGTCTTTTTTGAAAATGGCCGCTCTGACATGTTATACTACCAAATGTAATAGCACTGTCGCCGTTCTCAATGTTTACACCTCACAAGAAAATCTGGGGGAATAGAGAAACACAAAAGGTTCATAATAATTTTGAAAAGAACGGCAGACTATACTTATCGAAAAGTACGATAGGGAATAAGCATTACCTTCAGTACTCATACCTTGTTACAAGTTACAACAGGGTATAATCGTGACCGGATGGTCGACGAAAGCTCCTGATGAATTTCAACTTTAACTTGATGGTAAATGTTTTAACTTTACTCATAATTTGGTATAACCTTGTTTGTTAGGTAATATTTACTTTAATACCAGAGTAATTTCGCTCAGAATGTATTCGTTCCAACCATACACATTGTATATCGACTGTTATTTAAGTAGATTTCTATTAAAGTCAAACTTTGAACCGCGCTTAGGACCGTAATGACGCACAGGGATACCAAAGAGGCAATTTAGACTTCGTAGACATTTATATTTTACAACTAATTTTAAAACATACAATTAATCACTAACAAAGTTTGAACCATAACAAGAGAAGCAGTTTGGTATTGACATTGAAAGTAATAAGTATGAGATAAGTATCATCCATTGATTATAATTTAATAAATTAACTGTTAACTGATACTTGATTTTCGTATTATTCTTGACTACATCTGTAAACTAGCATCGTGGGACATAGGTCAGTTAACATTGTTCAAATGGTAAAAACAATTCCATTCACAGATTAGAATTCACCTTTCCTTAAACACTAGCGATTTTGTATCACGTGTTTTTTCGGCCTTCGCAGTTCACATAACGTGGAAGTAGTATACCTTGCTGATATTAAAATGTTAAAATAATGTATTCAAAACTATAACGTTTATTAATGACAAAAGTTTAAGAAATATAAAAAGTGTTTGAATCACGTCCCAAGCCACAAGGTTTCGTTACTAACTTCCTGTGAGTTCTCTTTCCCTCCTTAGACTTTGGGCTGTGCTATTTCCAGAGACGCAGTAAAAAGAGTGATGTCACTGTGTTCCGGTCTTCTGCTTAACTTACTAAGCGGTGAATATACAGAATCTGGTAGACAATATACCCATAGTAGTACGGTCAACCATACCATAGCTGACATCATTAACCAAATACTACCTATGTATACATAATGTTACAGCAGTATATTGATCTGGTACGATGTATATGTCATGTTGATCAGAGACTATAACACGTCCATCATGTTAATCAGGGGTCATACAAAGCACAAGTTAATCAAATAGAAAACACAATAGATTTATAAATACACGGAAGTTACACACATACTGCCACAATCATATATATAACGTTTAAGAATTTCAACATTTTGTCGGATTTATGCCGGGCATTTTTTAAACGTGTCGCTGGGTACTAAAAAGAAAATTTGTGAAGTTTCAGAATTTTCCCGACAAAATTGGGAATTTACGGGCACTTTTTCACAAAACAGCTGCCAACAAATCTTAACTTTGTATTTTTCATCCATATATTATGCACTAAAGAATGTCTCAGAGTCGGTCAGGGATAGACCTCCGATTCATTAAACAACTTGTATGCAACTCCGATGAGTCGTAAGTGAAACCTTCACTCATTTATTTGTTAACGCACTAGCACCAGCTTTTGTGCACTGTATCAAGTAATACATCGTAACTCTCTCCCTATATATTTTTTTTTCTTACATTTCTATGCTTCTCTCCTCCACCATCTTTCATATTTTATTTATGTACTTCCATCTCATTTCTCCATAATCATGAGTAGGTTTTCTCTCACTGGAACTGTATAACGCTGCATAACAGTGCAACAAGACGAGTATAAACAATAACTCTCACTATATCTTCGATATAATGAGTCTCTAGATGTTCTAATAATATACGATTGCATGTTGTCTAATGAGTCTCTAGATGTTCTAACAATATACGATTGCATGTTGTCTAATGAGTCTCTAGATGTTCTAATAATATACGATTGCATGTTGTCTAATGAGTCTCTAGATGTTCTAATAATATACGATTGCATGTTGTCTATTTCACTCAAAAGAACTCAACTATAAAAGTAATAAACATTCGGACGGGGAAAAGTCTTAAATCAATGTAGCCTTGATCTTATGAGAAACCGTCGATCCTCAAGAGCTTTGCTATTTACATTTGTCAAATGTGATAGACTTTGCTATTTCTCACACTATCATCTAACGTCCTACTGTGTATTCAAGAGGCTTGATCGATACAAACAAGATCAGACATATATTAAAATGTTGCCGTTAACGGCTCATGTATTTTCTCAGCATCAATTGTCTAAGGAATTGTGTTTATTGGCAGTTGTCTCAACATTTTCTCTGCTTTATGTTATTAGATTTAGAACATACATATAAATAAAACAACTCAAAGAGCGATTATTTTATTGAAGTAAATAAAATAAACCCCTGTTTAAAGTTAAGGATTCTAATAAATGAAGGCTGACTCTTGTATCTTATCTAAGGGGATCTTTATTGGGCATCAACATTTTTCAGAGCTGAAAAATAAAACGAAATGGGAAAGTAAATCCAAGGTTGAGATAATGTTTGTTAATATAAGGACGTAGATAAGAACACATTTAGCTACAAAATGAGGCGAAATCCATCCAGTTAAATCTACCTTATCTGCTTATACGCCTCCGTTTGGAGTGATATTTGATACTTGTATGTATTTGGGATTTAATTATTTATACTTACCTACACCTGTTTGGGAGTTATGTTAAATAAACAACTGCCACTTTTGATTTGTTTACAAACATTCAATCCCATAAATTTAACAGTTTCCATTCGTCATACTGGTAAATGGGTGTGTGATTCAAAAGCAATTCATGGACATAACTAGCAATTATAAATGTATGCTAAATTTTCTGCTCATGCTAATGCAAAATAATGATGTTTGTATTTTTTCTAAATTGATTGTTTGACTAAATTTTCTGTTTATCACCTACCAAGATAATCCAAATAAATATAAAAATCCGGAGGCATATCGTTGCCATCATACAAATATATTGTCTAAAACGCTTAGACTGTTCATTCGATTTGAGATAAATGAAGACTTAGATGCAGTAATAGTCCTTCCAAACAAGTATCTTTCTCTTAATAATGTGCTTGCAACAAACACAACATATCTAAAGCATTATCTTTACAATTTACTTGTTGCTCTTCGTTAATATCCTTAAATTTATTAGTAAGATATATTTTGAAAAGAATCTTTAATGGCTAACAAAAAACAATATAAAAGAAGTTAGAAGATCAAAACAACAAAGCATATAAAAGACACACTAAAAAATGTACAATTTGCATTTATGTCTTTGTATGCTCATGGGATCTAGATAAACTCATCGTGACATCATAATGAGATGTTCTAGACATCTTTATTCATGTCGAAACACGAGTCTTTTGCAGCAATTTTCTTTATCTCATTGTATTTATTCTCTGGGAACAGCCACAGTTTTATTTATTTCCTCTATTATTGAACCTCTTGTAAACTAGAACAATATAACTTTTAGGTCTCATGAAGTTCCATAATTTTTATTCTTATGTAAGACATGTTATATTTGTTATAATATGTATGATTTTGGAAGAGTTGGGAGAATCAAATGTTTCTTGAAAATTTTAATGAAAAGAAGAAAAATAATTATATGAGGTTTTCAATACAAAAACCTTATAAACTCTCAAGTTGTCGTTATTTTACTCACTTCAAAATAAAACTAAAACTAAATCCGACAAAAGTAAATATGAAGCAAAGTATAATGATGCTCACTTTGTTTCAAACTAAGCAAAATAGAGTGAAAAATGAATACGTTTGACTCAGATACATTATTCCTTATTAGTCCTTATTGGTGTGATTTTATAATTACTCATATAACAAAACATGAGTTAACTCAACAACAACAAGTCGTGTATTCACAGCTTCAACAGTTACAGTATGCCACAGGGCATAGTGTTTGTTTACGACCAGCGCTGTGTTGCTTTCTTGTCGCCACGTTGTCGTCCCCCACTCTTGCTTGTCTTTTCAGCCGCGCTACCTGTGCTGTGTTTCGCTTCCTCGGGGTTTATGTCTCAGCGTCCTATACTGTGATAACAAAGTTTATCGCTAATATTTATAACCTAGGGATTTCCTCTTTTATTGTCATAAAGTTCATGGAATAAAAAATATTATTGTTTTCAATACATCTATAACAATATACGTTGAATTGTATGCTTGGTTGCTTGATTGCTTGCGTGCGTGGTGATTTCCGCAGAAGTATCTGGGTGGATTTTGCTGCAGTTTGAACATAGGATTAAAAAAGGCTATAGATGGGGATGGATACAAAATATATGAAAATGCAATTATTTTGAATTCATGAAGCAATTACGTTTTATTATATATCCCTATCAATTAAAGGACAATTTTACCACGCGCTATATCTTTGACCGTCCTGTGAAAAAGATAAAGGAAACAAAATAAAAAGCGGCCGACGACAAAACAATATAATAGAATGACACCCGTGACAAGAATTGCTCACTGGTCATTTGACCCTGTTTTATTTTCTGTTTCACTATGCACTGTTGAACCCGTATTGTTATACGTTTGTAATAACCTTCTGTTTAAATCCAAACTTTTGTTTTTATGTATTATACTTAAAGACTATTGACAAACAGAGAGACAGGCAGACAGACAGACAGACAGACAGACAGACAGACAGACAGACAGACAGACAGACAGACAGACAGACAGACAGACAGAAAGACAGACAGACATACAGAAAGACAGACAGACAGACAGACATACAGACAGACAGACAGACAGACACACATATCAACGAGAAGCGTCACATCCTCTACACAAATTATTGGTTTCAAGAATAAGTCTAACCCTTTTTAGACCCTATGTTCTACCTATGGACAAGGGTTTCCTGATGTAGCGAACCGCGCTATTCATTATTCACCTATACGTCCTCTAGATCTGTCAAATTGTTAACATACAGTGATAACAGGTTTTTCATTCTGAAAGATGTTTTTAGCACTCTTTTCGTCGATCATATGATGCTTCAAAGATATAAAACCATCCAAACGTTTCTGGTAAGATTTGCAAGATTTGTTCGAGTGATGTCGAGCATTTGGATTGACTATTTTATTGACTTTTCATCTGCGTCTGATTTGTCTTGGCAATGTTCTAGACGTTAACTTCATTCATATGGTAACGTTAAGCAAAATAAAGGAAGACATGGATCAATATTATGTATTAATAAGTTATTTTTCGTCTAGACTGATGTCGAACTTTCTAAGAAATGTCAAAGACGATCTAACAAAAGACTTTATGATCTTAGAAATCAGCGTATCCTTTGAGTTTATTACATACGTAATCAAGCTAGATGTTTGTAGATTTTTTGTGTAAGAATAAAACATCCATTTCACAATGAAAACATATAATTTTCTTAACCGTTCGTCAAAAACAAGTATCGCTACATTGTACGTCTTTGAGAATGATGAATATTGTATTTATTCTTTCGAAGGTGACCACGATTCCCGATTCTCCATTGATGGTCAATTCAGACAAAATTAGCTTTAAAAATTCGATACAGCCCTTGTACACGTTTTCTCAGCTTCTGCCTTTTTAGACTCTGATTTTTAGTCACTGAATTAAAAGACAATTTTTTGCCTAAAATATTTTACGAAAAATAACTGTTGGTGCTAACTCATCTCAGAGAGAATATTATGGAGTTGTCAAGATCTAATCATTTCACAGAATACTAGGGAGTTGTCAAGATTTAATCATTTCACAGAATACTAGGGAGTTCTCAAGATTTAATCATTTCACCTGTTTCTTTCTTTTAACCGACAGTCAATAGAAACCGCTGTAGTTCATGGAAAAATAACTTTAAAACAACTCAAAAATAAAATCTTATCATCTTTCTATCTTCACAAAGACTGTACCAACTGATTTACAGAATAACGTCATCGGTTACAATGGTGGTTAGCATGATTCATACCTTGACAGAACATTCATCAAAAAGCTATAACACTATCGATCTTAGCTTGCCTATACGGGAATATCTATAACAAAAGCTAAAAACAAGCGACGATGATTGAGCTCTTATAGCCCGATGTGAGTGAATAATCTGATTGATGAGTCTCTATCGGAGACATAATATTATGAACTCTTTTAGGCCAGGTCAGAGTACGAATTAGACTTATTGTTTTCTTTCCTTAACAGGTAGTTAGCATAATTTTAGTACAACATATTCAGTCTGATGATAGGCTAATTGTCTTTGACATAGGAAAATGAAATACATATTTCTTCGAAAAGTCAAGTGGTCAGATTGATTCGGGATATTATTTGATGCAATATAAATGCTCATTGCTCCTCTGTAGTATATAGAGCGAATACTTCATATTACTTATAGTCAACAGTATATAACCCGATCTCAAGATTGTATCACTGCAAACGATTACCATGTAAAATAATGATACTTGTGTTTTTACACTTAGATATGTGCACGTAAATATAATTTCAATTAAAACCTTAACATGTGTGCCATCTCAATGAACATGTGATAATGAACTGAATAGTCTGTTTGGTTCGGAATTGAAATATGAGTTCATACTGCTAATAGTGCTGAATTTAAAATGCAATATACTTTTATATCAATGTGGATATATTTTAAAAAGCTGTATATATCATATATTTACCTTCACACATAAATTAACAACTGATTATCTTATTAGTAAGCTAGAAACTCTGCTATATAATAAAAAATACTGGTTTGAATCGGTCTAGAGACAAGATTAGTTCTTTCATGAGAAATATTTTTCGCTCTTTAAAATACCTTATAGTCACCATTGTGTTATTAATCAAATCTTAGTCACTAGGAAACCACCACACAAATACAAAAATTGTCTTATTACAATTAGAGGAAGAGAAACACATAAGTTAAAAATAATTTGTATTTACGTCTACCAGTGTCAATATGCATAGCTCAACAGTATAGACTTAAGTAAAACAAATGTTTCAGGATTTTCTCACACAACTAGCAGGCGTCATCGTTACTTCTCATGAGCAGACTCCTCGGATATACACTTTCGTACTTACCTTTTAACATGATACTAAAATTAATTCTTTATGATGATCCTCGATACCTAACCCTCACACTGACCCCTTAATTTGACCCTTTACACTTATCCCCCACACTGACCCATCAAACTAATAAGTCAACCTAATTTTCACACAGAGGCATGATGTCTAACATTGATGCCACAAAAATACCATCGTGGTCAAGCTGAACCTTAAAACTCGAAACGAATGGTGTTACATGTAATTGTGTCGACATTATCTTTCATTGGCACTTATTTTATATATATTCTGAGCTCTTTGATTCCTAGACCATTGGTCAGCCACATTGATCATTACCCCTAGGTTAATTTTGGCAATCGCAAAACGTTGTGCCTCGTTCCCTAAAGATCACTTACATCGAATCCGGTTGAGTCCTTTGGGCTGAACGGATCGTCTCAACCCCCCCCCCCCCCGATGTGTTGATATCACCGCGTTTGTATTTAAAAATGACTCATCATACATCCCACACATTGATCCTTCACATTGATTCTTAAAATTAATTCAACTCTGTGAACATTTCATTGATTCCCTTCATTGATTCATCAATTTGATTTACCCACTTGATTCATAACATTTATTCGTCTCATTGACTCATCACATTAATCCACCCATAAATTCATCGCGTTCATTCACCAAATTTAATCATTTAATTGATTCATCCAATCACATTTATTCATCGCATTGATTCATCTCATTGATTTATGGTATTGATTACACACTATCTATTAAAAGCGCTATGTCTTTCGAACACACTGATTTCAAAATGTTGTTAACTGAAATCACTATCATGCAGTCGTTAAGTGATAGAAATAAAATAAAACATAAACACAGTACCTATATTAAGCACTTAAACGTGCTTTGATAAAACCGGAGAAACTGACAAGCCTGCTATTATATCTGTGAAAGTAATAACAATGAAAACAGATAAATGGGTATTTTTACAAAAATGCATAAGCACAAGCCACTAATTGTAATGCGTACAAGGTTAAACTTATTGAAAAGGTATTAATCATTTTTATTTTAATAATTGTAAACGAGTTGGCCTTGTTGATTGAAAGTAAAACTATATAATTATAAATTTTACAAATAGCAAGGATCAAACCTTTTTCAAAGCCTGAGCAAGTAAAACCATACTGTGAAAGGTAAAGAATGCCAGCTGATTTTGAAAAAAAATGTTTTAGCTTTCAAGAAAACAATAGTTCGGTAATTTTTTTCCAAATGGATGAGTTCTAGGTAAGAATATGTTGTAACGAAAGCCATAATAAACCTATACTACGAGGCTGGGAGAGTTTGAAAAGATGAGCATTTTATGAAAACTTCAGAGGTTGACATAGACTACCGCCTTCAGAAAATTGAACTGATAGCAATCACCTTAAATAACGGGATAATTTTCGAGGACAAATTTTCCAAACCTTGCAACATGAGAGATGTCAAGGTGAAATACGTTTGCGCCACTGTCGCTCTGTTTTTATGACTGTTATATATATATAGCCTTGGATTTAGAGGAACGTAATTTGTATTTAGTGTCACTCAGATTGTCATTTGAAGATGACGAAATATTTTTTGTCAATTATAATTTGTTTGGTAAACTGGGCATAAAAAGGACAGATAAAGCGATACTTTTAAGGAAAAAGACCAGGAGCATAGTATGTAATTAATATTAAAATTCGTATTTTTCAATCAACTTTTAAATTTGTGGCCTCCCTTTTCATAATTCCGGCTACGCACATGAGAAAAGCAATCATCACTAAACTTTAAGACTGGACAGACGGATCTCATTTGATTTCTCTATTTTAGACGGATATTGAGGAATGTACAATGCCCCCTTATCTGGGGATGTCCTATGATTGTGGATATGTCAAGAGGCTTGAGCACAAAAACAGAAACTCCATCTTGGCTTGTTGATTAAGATGAGTCTATATCGTTAACAAGAATAATAAAGAAAGGATGGAGAAGGATGTATCATGATGTGACTGTTTCTCTCTCTTATTATTGCCCCTGCCTATAAATATCTTCATCTATTTTAGAACATCTTTGAATATTTTGAGCCCAAGTTCATCTATAGTTTTTGTTTACAAAGAATGTGATTGCTTTGTATGTTAGACACGATTGAATAACACCCCCTATATTTACACAGAAACAACGTTGGGTTTAATTCACCTCGTTTAATGTATCACGTATTCATTATTTATTAACCGGGGGACCATCGTTTGATCTAATGTAAATCGTTATGCCTAAGCTACAGAAACGGAAACCCCCAAGGGCTGTTGAGATGTGTTGGGACAATTAGTTCATTTAAATAAAACCAACTCTTATCTCTATTTATGTATTCATGAACCACATTTACGTACTAATATGAAAGCCGAACCTGTCAGCCTTTACGTTGTACACTTTCGATCAGAGCTTGATATTGGCTTACTTTAGGTGACCCCTGTTAATGTAATCTACGGGTTATATGTGTTAATACAAAATTATCATTATAAATATACTTAAATTCTCATCTATAGCTTTAAGTAAGTCTTATAAAACTGAAAAAATTGGCATATGTCATCATGTATGATACAAACGAACGGTAAAAAAATGAAATAACTATGCTCAATATCTAAATAACTATGCTCAATATCTAAATCATGCAAACCACCACTGGCGGCTCAACGGTAAAAGCGGCAACCTTGGGACCGGAATGAATGCTATTTCTATGATTTTAAAAAAATTAAAATGTAACAGCGGTCTCACAGTCTCACCAAGCGCGTGGTGTTTTAGGATTTGTGTTAAGGTTGGTCGGCCTGGTGTAAGTATATTGTGACTTTACAGAATGCATAAATAGTGCTCAACCTAACATCGTTCGATTTGTAGCACGTTAAATTATTGGAGTATAATTATTATATTATTACCTTCCATGCGTTGATAAAGACGTTAAACATATAGGATAATTTACATATACGAATTTTGACATGAAACTTGAAAAAAAGAATTGATACTTCTCCGCCGATATTACAAATATTATTATTATTTTTATTATTATTATAACAATTATCATTTTTATAATTGTTTTCGGATATTCAAACGACGAACTTCCATATTTCGGGATGTCATACGTTGGTGTGCCCTGCGTATGTGTGCGCTGCGTCCTTGTGCCCTACGTCTGACTGCTCTACTCGGTATGCTCTGTAAGTGGCTGCTAAAGCTTTATTCCTAATCATTATTTCTAAGTGGTTAAACAGTCCAAGCAGGTGCTTAGTCAGAATTTTGAAGAGGGGGGGGGTCACCTTTCTATTCCAGTTTTCTTTCTTTTACTAATAAAATAGTCTTAGTGCCATTCCCAATTTGATAATTCATAACTGATCGCTGCTCAAACAAATCAAATGCATTATTTTTAAACTATAAGTGTTATACCTGTCAAACAAACAGTGAAATATGCAAATATATAAACACACATATATATATTTTTTAAATTAACAAACAGACGTGAAGTCTTTTCATGTAAATCTAAGCAACTTAAGTTTTGATATGCAGGTATTTTTTTTAATTGCATATAAACCACACGACTATATTAAGTAGCTTTTGAGAGATGCCAGGAAAAAAATTGTCTGCTAAATTTGTTAGTAACCTAAAATAAATAGATAAAGTCATTCATCTAACAGTGTTTGTTTGAAACCTTCAAATATGAACAAGTTTAAACAAAAATAACGGCCTTCTCAAAAGTACTTTCTGCAGCAGCCGGAGACTTTTTAGTTAAATAGGGAAACAGTATGAAACTGTCGAATAACATCAATGTACATACATTATGTTGATTGGAGACGAAAACATATATTTGTTTTAATCAGAAATTATACATACATAATTGTAACCAGATACCATACTTTCATTATGTTGATTAGTGAACCAATATATGTCATGTAAACTAGATAACATACGGACATTATGTTGATAACGGACCAAACGTATTTCATGTTAACTAGAGACCATATGGATATTTCGTTTATCAGACACAGCTGTATACATTTATTGTTTTAATCAGAAACCATACATACATCATGTTATATGCATTATCTTGATCGGAGACCATAAATCGTCATATTTCCCAAAGAACATACATACATCATGTTATAAGCATTATCTAGATCGGAGACCATACATTGTCATTTTAACCAATAAACATTCATACATCATTTTAGTCATACATAGATCATGAAAATCAAATATCATACATACTTCATGCTAACCAGAGACCATTCATATACTATGCTAACCAGAGACCATTCATATATTATTGTAAACAGAGACCATACATGCATCTTGTAACTGGTGAAACTTGGAACAGATTACTTTAAGTTGTTGAGTTGAATCATGTTTTGATATATAAGTTATTATACAATCACACCAATCAGGGGCTGTTATAACTAAGTTACGTAGAGTCAATTATATTATCAACTCAAACACCGCGTTTCTGGGTTATTTATTTTTCTAAAATTACATTTTTCACTCTCTTTTGCTTAGTTTGAAACTTTATTCTACCTTACTTCATAATGACTCTTGTCGGTGTTTTTTTGTAGTTCACTTTTGACGTGAAGAAATTAACGACAATTTGAGAGCTTATATGTATCTTTATTGAAAAATGTTAATATTTTTTTCTTCTCTATATTCAAATATTCAATAAAGATTCGACCCTCGAAACTATTCCAAAATCATGAAGATTATAACAAATAAACCATATATACTAATTGGCCTTTTCTATGTGACAAGAGGTTCAATAAAGGAGGTTTTAATGTGTCTCGAGACCAAATGAAAACTTATGTACTGTTAAACTTTTACATAGACGACAAATCCCAGAAAAATCAATACAATGAGATAAAGAAAATTGCTTTAATAGACTCATGTTTCGACATGAATGAAGAACATGTCTAGACGATCTTACTTTAAATTTAAAGTCAGGGTGAGTTTATCCAGATCCCATGGGCAGACGTAAACGTCAATATTAATTGGACATTTTCAAATGTCTTTTTTGTGTTTTCATTTGTTGCGTACATTTTCTATTTTTTTTTAAATACTGTTTTTTATTAGCCATTAACATGTTATGTTTCCTTTTAAATATATATATCCTAATAATAAGTTTAAGGATATTACCAAAGTCAGCATTTTAATTGTTAAGATGTTACTGTAGAAATGTGGTGTTTGTTGCAAAAAGACATAAATTAAAGATACTATTATATACTTTGACCATCACCGGATTTTGGAAATAATTGATATAAACTTATTGATGTGGTTATAGGAAATGAAATTGAACAATCAATTTAGAAAATGTGCAAAAAAACTCATACAATATTGTTAAAAATTATTTATTTTTTAGCTTTATTTGTATACTGTTGGACGATTTTACGAAATATGCGTTTTGTCGCCCAGATGAGGTCTTGATTTGCTATGAGTTAGGGGTGTCTATGACAGTGACCTGCATCACCTATTATACATTTTCTTTTGATTTCTTCTTCAACCACTTGATGTTCACAGTAGCTCTCAAGATTTTGGTGAAGCTGTCGTTTTGGTTTTTTCTTAACGATGTTTCAATGTCAACGCTTTGCAACAGAAACATAAGTACCCTGTCGAAGTTTGGTTTGAAGAAGCTTATTTTTACCTCGTTTGACAAATATTAAATATGTTAAGAAAAGATTGCCTTTGAGTAATGCTGGAACTTTTCTAGACAACTGAGTTTCAGTTGAAAATCAAGTTAACAGACTTAAAAAAATATTAAAAGACAAGCTTTCGATAGAACTGCATATGTTCATGCCAGAACTATCACATAACAAAGAAATAAAGAAAACAAGAAAGGAAGGAAATATGAAAAACACTTATTTAATTACTAGCTCAAAACCGAACAGATCTAGCAACATATAAAGTTAAGGCAATGCGCCATTTTATATAAAGAACCTCATGTTGTTATTAATTGAATTTACGTTTTTCGAATTGTCGACCCAAATGACACAGGAACGATATTTGGCTAATTCTGCACAATGCAATGACTAATTTATCTAGAATTTGGTCCATGGGGTCTTTTGGACCTAGGTTTGGGAGATTTCTTTCTTTTCCCCATTCTTGATGGATCTACACTACCTGTTCGCATTTTCAGCTGGTAGACAGAGGAGGAAAAAAGTGATATAACAAACTAATAACTTTTAATATATTGTTGCTGCTGAAAGGAAATTTTTTTTTGAATGATTACTTTTGAATTTGATTCAAAACAATAATTTATATCCTAATGACACTAGTTTAACTACATCTCTACAGTATCGCATAATTTTTAGTGAACATTTTCTAAATGCTGCATGTTAAAATGAAAGAGCACAAAATATTTCTGTTCACACACTGTTTAAAAAAATTCTAAGTAATTATTTTAGGACAAATTGTGTTAACAGTTTGAATCATTTGCTTCTCAAGCGCTTACACTAATTGTCAAGATAATCAAACCATACCCCTTATGGCGGAAATAATATTCTTTGTTCCATAAACTGAAACAATCTTCATTTCGAAAGAAAGATTGATGAAACGTATTGCAACGTTAAGCTGGGATTAAAAGCTACCCCAGACTGTTTTACCTTGATCTACTGCTTGTTGTGGCAATGTCAGCTGTTAGATTTACAATATGGCAGCTATGTTAAGAATCTTATAAAGTCTATTTGAATCTATCGATATTGTGACACGTATTGAAATATCATTATCAAACGTTAGATTTTTCATGATCAAGAAATATTAAGAAGCATAATTTTATTCTCATGTGACATGAAACAAGAGGCAGCTTTCATGATTCTGATACCTAATAGCCATGGGAAAAAATGAAAAATGGGCAACACAATATTATTAAAGTGAAAAAAACGGCTAAAGACATTTTCTTGCGTATTCGAAAACCAATTTCGAATTTTTCCTGAGTCCACAAGACTCGTCAGGATGTTATTTTAAAAGTTATGTAGACTGCTAATGGTCGAATCCCGTTGTTGAAACAATCAGTATGGCCAGTAATTGTCTACACAACCACGGGTATTGTTAATGTTTACTTCGTCACATCGACGTTACCCGAATTCCTCTAAGGATTAGCTTAAAAACGACGAAATAGAAGAAGAAGAAAAAGAAAGTATCAAAAGAAAATCCCCCTATGGTTTTCAATGCATAAAAGTCATTTACAAAGAGACCGACCTGCAAAACACAGGGTCTTTGCGCCCTTGGAAATGGCGCTTTTCACCAACACTCCAAACAGTTTAAACGATTACAAAAAGAAGAAAGTATCGAAAGACCAATTTCTCCCTTAGAATTTCAATGCTAAACGATTGTTAAAAAAAGTTCATTCCTGCAGAAAAGGCACTTCACACCCCCCAAAAAGTATTAAAGTCTAGGTGTACGCCACTGTAATCTCGACAAAAGAAACAAAACACGCGCCATGCGCAATTGGTATTAGCACATACCCCAATTTGAAAAAAAGAATACATGTCTGTCTGTCTGTCTGTCTGTCTGTCTGTCTGTCTGTCTGTCTGTCTGTCTGTCTATCTGTCCGTCTGTCTGCCTGTCTATCTGTCTGTCTGTCTGTCTGTCTGTCTGTCTGTCTGTATGTCTCTATTTTCCTTAACCAGCAACTGTCAACAATTCTCCTCTTCATGGCACCACCACTCGAGGAAGAATCATCTACCGAGCTAAGATCCCTGGCCAGGAGCTGAAAAGGGTATTTCTGAAGTTTATTCCTATGAGTATCATCCCAATATCCCCAGAAAAGGAAAGACATGATTGTACCACCTTCTAAACAATGTGGCTTTCTTAGCAACATTGGAGGCCGCCACCTTATGCTTGCAGAAACCAACGAAGACGACACTCCACATTATATCGAGTCTCTGTGTTTTAACTGCTTAGTAGGTCAACACTATGCATCAAAGTGCGCTCTACCAAAGACACATCTTCAACCATCAACCAAAACAACAGACAAAGCAACAGGAACATAGTCACCACCACAATCACATAAACTGCAAGAAACCGAAGACCTCAACTCATCAAGCAAACGTTAAACAACAGACTAACCATTAAAGATACAACGAAAATCCTCACCACCAACAGCACCAGAGACAGAGATCACATCGAAACCGTGTTTCCATGATACTTCATCCACCTCTCATCCAACTGGCATTGATTTTTACCGGCGATGACGTCTTCAGATGTACAACCAACTATACAACCACTCCACAAAACAAGAGCAAACATGTCTCCTGGTTGATAGACTTGCTTTCATGTAGTGAACATGGCAAGACTATAATCAACGACTTCAAGAGAGAACGTCCTCACAATTGACACTGAACTCTTTGGCAGGAAACACTTTGCTTTCAGTCTCAGTGGTACTGAGACAGTAAAGAAAGAGCCCTTTAATGCTTACATTGAAATATCTAATAGATACCGCAAACCCTTAAAAGAAAGAAAAACCAAGAAGTAGATAAACTACAAGAAAAACTGAGGAAGATGAGTGAACAGTTTCAATTGTCGATGTACAATTAAGGATATGAATCCGGCCTGGGAATGACCTGCTTAGTTTGAATGTGTGCGATAATGATCTTCTCCAATGCATAATGTATTTTGTATAAAATATGATGAAATAAAAGACAATAGAGTCATATTCTTACTTCTCACTCTTATCGTCTTCTATCCCACATGAGGCCTTCTCCAAGAACTAGTATTTTTCTTTTGAGGAGGGCTAACACACCTCCACCACCTGCTATAATCTTTCAATCTACCAATCTTATCTCACTTCTTATCTCTCCTTAAATCTTGCTCTACAGTCTTCCCTTTTTTTGCACTAATACAAACTTATTACCATACATATTTTTTATCCCCATCTGTATTTAATTAAGTACATAGTCACGGGTGGCAACATTGAATAGCTTGACACGCTTCCTTCAATCAGTTTCAATAGTGCGTTTTTATAGGTTCAAACTTTTGCTTCAAACATTTTAATTTGTCCGACTTGGCGGAAAAAACTTTGTGTATAATTAAATTACTAATAAGTGTTTCCTAGTCTTAATAACAAAGGCGGCTGAAAGTTTCAGTCATGTTATCATCAATTGGTATTCAGAAATTTGCCTCGAGTTTCAGATACTGATTCGCCATTGGTTGGCGACGATTAGTCCATTTGGCAGATCTCATTTCTTCCTTTTGTCAATTTGTAATATTGCTACATCAGTAAACTAGAACTTCATCCTCATTTATCTTTGACTAGAATTTCGGGTCGCTAAACACTCTCTCAATTCGTCGAATTGGTCGCTACGCTCCCTCTCATTGCAATTTTATCATCACAAATATTCAAAAGTGGCAGTGAAAATTTGTATACAAAAATATTATTAGTTTAAAAGTTGTAAACACCTGGTACTACCTCTGAGAATCAGCTCAGCAGAAGAAGAAGAAGAAAGTTACGAAAGACCAAT
>JAUUEB010507912.1:0-10116 GCA_032362205.1 Clione limacina | reverse complement strand
GGATCTTGGCAGCTACAGTCTGAAGCTGGTCATAGAAGCGGTCTTTTTCAGCAGCAGACAGGCCTACCTGAGGGGCATAAAGGCAAAGAAAAGAGTGCACAAAACTGCCGACTATCATCTTAAGTAGAAGGATTCGGTCTGATATTCGCTGCACTTCATACACTTTGTCCACCCACTTCTCAGCTAGCAAAATGCAAACTCCACCTGTGCCTTTACTGTTGCTAGATGGGAAGCACTTGTATCTGGAGTCCTTGCCTGTTATAAAAAATGGGGTATTACCTTTATACCTTGTCTCTTGGAGACAGCATAAGTCCACACCACGTCTGGACCCAGTTTCAACCACCTCACTCGCTCTTCCCTTTATGGTGCCCACATTAAGTGTAGCCACCCTAAGTTTTTGTGGACGCTTGCTTGATTCGCTGCAATAGCCGGATCTGGCCAACCCACGTCCCACGAGGTCAGCCCTTCCCGAGACGCTACCAGCTGCCGGTCCTTGGCTGCCGGCACAGCCTAAACGTGTTTTCATATTGAGAATTTTCATGATTTGTTACTAAACACTTCCTTTGTCTTTTACAGTCTAGGTCATACCATGGTGCACTTTTTTGTTCCCTCCCCCCTACTCGCTTTTTTCTTCCACTTTTGTCATATATATGCCCTGATCCTGCTGTAACCAAGATATCACTAAGTTCAAAAATACATTCTTCTAATATTTCTGTGTCAACAATTTGTTCCAAACACTCTCTCAGTACTCTCACTCTCATAGCCAACTCGTCTGATACAATCTTGGACTTGTACTCTTCTTTCTTATTTTCTTTCCATTCCGCACGAATGTTGCTTTCACGATTTTCTTTTACGACACTTTCACTATCGCACACGTTCACTTTAAGACTGAATGAAACAATTTGACTTTACCTATGATTGTATTCATTTGTTGGTCAAATTTTAGGTTTCAAGAGAAAGTGACACAAGCATCCTTCTCTGAGGTTATTTTCTTCAAGTTGTTAGCACAATTTTTGTCCATATAATATTATCTCATGGGTTTTTTGTTCCCTTCATGTAGTACAGTACATTTATCAACATTGAATCATAGCATTATTTGTCAGACCATTCTAATAACGAGAATACATCTTTTTGTATGATATCCTTCATGGTAGGGAACTGATACAACTTTGTGTCGTCAGCGAAAAGTTTACAAATGCTCTGGTTACTGTCTGGCAAGTCATTTATAAAAATGAAAAATGGTACAGGCCCTTGGGGATATCACTTATAGCTTCTGCAGGTTTATAACATGAATAATTTACTCTTAAGTGCTGCACACGATTACTTAAAAAAGCTTTAGTCTATTGTAACAAGTAACCTCTCATGCCATAAGTAAATAATTTATTAATTATACACTTAAATTAAAAATAAACGAACCATTATAGACTACCCTGGGTTGCGTGGTTGCTACCACTCCTCAAGCCTAGGTATGAATATATAAATAAACACATGCATAACTAATTCATACATGCTGCATGTGTTTGTAAATATGTTCATTTAAAAACAGCTGTTGTGTGTATTGCTTACATTCTTTACATCTGACAACAGATAAATATGTCTACGTGCACTCTTTCGTTGTAGAAAATCGAATAATAAAAAAATAACCTGTGTAAACTCTTGATGATCTGTATGTCTTATTGTTGTTGATGATAGTGATACTGTTGCCATTATGGATTATTCAAACTCTGTCTATCACCCCCATGTACTTTCTTTTATTCGTTGATTATACTGATCTATGTCTTGATTGGCCTTCCTTTCTTCTGCAGGTGTACAATTCCAACTTGAAATCTTCGTAGACCTTTGCATAGTAAAGCTGACATTTTAAACCATTGACACGACTTTACGACTGCTGCTGTCATTTGATTATATAAATTTGAAATATGGTGGTCTTCGCTTTTTTGAAATGGAGATAAAGTCATTGCCGATCTGGCATTATCTTAAGTGATGTTATTGGAAGGCAGATAGTCTTAGCACATTATATCTCAAGATTGTTATCTTTTTGTTCATCCTCTGGGAATTTTCTGACAGCCTTCAAGTTCTTCTCCCCCAGCTTACAGGATGATATAATGTGAGAACAAAAGATAAGGCACACTTTTCTTCGTAAACAACTGCATAGCCGTAATGTTAAATTATGCAGAGTTGAAGCTTAGACAAATGCAAAACTTTTTGAGCTGTCGGTATCTACTGGATATGCCTTACTGTTGACTGAATGTGTCATAGACCTGAGGTCACATCATGCATCTGCAAAGATTATGAGACACTTCATCATGTGTATTGATAATCACAACAAAGGTCAAGTGATTAATGGAAATGCCTTTGAACTACATGAGCCTTCGAATTGAGCATGAAAGATAAAGGCACAGGACACGCGGTTGATTAGGGGGACATGGTGCAATGCCCCATATCTGTGTACAGCTTTATATTTGCACAATTAGTTTTATTCCAGGAACAATCATAGCGTGTAGTTGTATACTGTATTCTTGTTTGTGTATCCTTGTATGTGTATGTGTGTGTATACATAAATCCATATATTCAAAACACTTTTGAACAGAGACCTCAAAATGATTAAGACCAATGACCATTTTCATACAAATATCGTTTTTTAAAAAGCAGCACAAATGGAAATTGCAGATATCCTAATTGGCATCTTAACATTATTATGGGACTTTTTAAGTCGTGATCTTTGCTGGAAAGTTTCTTAATTATCAGTATGCAATTCTCAAATAACCCCTAGACGATTGAACTTACCATATACTAGTAAGCAATAATAAAATGAGATAAACGCGTTCTTCGTGAATATTTCTAATATATATTATAAATATTCCAAAAGGCCTAGAAGGGTTGTATTTGCATATCCCATAGAGCCTCGAACAGCGTACCACGAGTATAGATACAATTTTTGAATAAAACTGACCTTGGTGCCCTTATGATTTCTGATGGATTATATCCAGAAGCCGACGATCCCTAATAGGGTGAAACAGTGTACTTCTCACCAAGGTCAGTTTTATTCAAAAATTGTAATATATATTATACATTTATAACCTTCGATTATGTCTAAGGACTGTAAGTGTGACCGGGTTAGGTTTAAAATGTCTTTCCAGAAGTACCTTATGTATCATGGCGGAAGTTGCTGAAGCCGACCAGTTGACTCGCCTGGGGAAACAGAAAGCAAGAAGAAAAGTCAATACTATAATCAGAACTGAGCTAGACGATGTTGACTCGTAGCTTGTGGTGCAAACGGTCAATTCCTTGGGGTCAATTCTTGTTAATTGTTCTATCTGCTCAGACACATACCACTTTACATAATTTATCCTATAAAAAATTATTATTTTCTTAAATGATTTTCAAAGTGTTTTGCAGTGTTTGTATGTTACAAATCAAGTAAAAATCCCATATCTTATAAGGCTTGATATAAACATTGCCTTTAATAATATTTTTTAAGACAATAGTTAATATGAATAGTATATATATATTAACAATATGTACATTTACTTCTGTACTAGGATAGATGTAAACACATTGATTGGTTTTTATTCCAATGTCACTATGAATAAGATTAACAATATGTAAATTTACTTTCGTTTTAAGATAAATTCACACCCATTGATTGATTTTTATTTCAATCTTGCATCTCACAAATATATGTATATATATAATTATATATACCTTATTTATAAGAATACGCCTAAGCAAAGAAAATGAATGATTGAAATTCAGTTTTTATTCAAAAATCCAATGTACTTGATAGTATACCAGACTTACTATTCATTTTAGTTAAATTTCTTTTGGAAGCCATAAACTATTATAGATCTTTATATTGATTATACCGTTCTCATTATTGCAGATTGACGAATCATTAGGAATAGCCGTATTCGGTCTAACCATCTTAGCAGCTACACATTTCAAATATATACACTTTAATTGTACATACCATTTGTAAATAACGTCTTTTTGTTGTCTTTTTGCTATTTAGTATTTATCGATGCCGAAACAGGATCATAGGGTCATAGACTTATGTTAGCTACTGTTACACCTTCGTGTGGTCGGTTTTCTAAGATTGTAACTTCGGTTTCTATCCGTTGTTTTGCATTAAATAATTTGGCATTGTAAGCACCGTCGATGTTTAATAGACCTTTCAAATTCCAAACACTTAATTTCCAACGACTCCCTGTCTTTTGTCAAAAGAATTTCTGAAATTTTGAAGTATCAGCCTACTGACCTAAGAAGTATTCTAACACGCCATCTGATACCAAATCCTTTTTTGTAATTTAAACGGCTTTTTAGTTCAGATCACTGGAATATTAGTAAAATAAAAACGACAGGTCGAGTCACTACACTCATCAAAGCTTGCGAGTGATTGACTGAAGTGAACTCTTCACGCCAGTTACTTTTAGTTCCTTAGACAACCGGAGTGGTATTCACTAGAAGGTTAGTTTCGTTAAAACATGACAATGTTGTATCATATCCTCAAGTGTTTCGTCATAAGCATGCATTATGAGAGATCTTGTCATAGCGAGTTATTTCGTTGTGTTTCTTTATTGAACCTGACGATCATTGAAACAATATTATTCTTAACTCGTGTACACAATCAATCTTATGGTTTCGATACTGAATAAATCAAAAAAAGCTGAACAGTTAATCCAGCCTACAGAACGTGTTTTCAACAATCAAATGCACTTTAAGAGACGGTACATGTGCATTTTTACCTTCCTTGAAAGTATACAAGATAAATTATACATCAGCTAATGTTTTTTTTGTATTCTTCAGAGTTAGAAACTTTGATGTGTTATGAGTTTAATCTTGTTGTAAAGTACCAAACGATTATCAAATTACATAGTATATTTTACTGACAACTTTAATTTTGATTATTAAGCACGTCACTAAGTGCATTGCATTTTTGTTTGCATCTCACACGATATATTTTATCTCCTAGTCGAGATATCAGCTATTTACTTGACATGATTTATTAAGATTACAAGGCATGAAAAACGGTTTACAAAAACATTATTGACACCATTAAAAGTATATCTTTAAAGCAATACACACCACCAGATGTTGGGTAGAACATAAAGAGATCAGGTCTGATGTTGGCCTTTTCTTATCAGATCACAATATCCTTTACCGGCGAATTATTGTCACAGCGGCGTGAATGTCTTTTCTTATGTCCATGTACGTTTTTGATGTTAGCTATGATATAGAGAAAAGATTATGTTTTTTCTTTGAGAGACTCATCTGATCTTCCAAATGTAATGCTTACTATACATTAATACACTTAAATTAATTCAGTTTTGCATAATATCATGTAGGCTAATATTTAGATTGTCATTGGTGTATGATTTTAAATTTATTGCTCTGTTTAAACATAAAATAATCGCATTTGAGAGTTTGCTATTTATATTCTGCTATTTTAAGAACAAATTAAAATTGACGTTCACACTTGTATGCCGTTTCATGTTTACTTATAATGGTTATTTCAAGCCTATAAATGTCATTTCGACATTCAGGTTTGGTGAGTCAATTTGGCAAAGGTAATACAAACCGCTTTTTGACTACCTCAAGAGGCTGATGGTTGAACTTGTAATCACGCCCATTGCACATGAGTACCGTATCTTAATTCACTTGATACGGTTAAGTGGTTCCACATAGTAAGTAGACTTGTGGTTGTGCATGTAAACTGCGTACCTTTTTTTCTTTTCTACGTTGATAATCTTTCACACTACGTTAGATAAAAAAAATGCGTCCACTTTATGTGTTTTGTTTTTAGTTCGGAGAAAGACATAATAAGAACTGCGATGTATTAATGCATGTAATTAATTAATATGTAATTTCATATATATAAAGGTTCTCATAAAAGTTATCTACACTACTAAAAGTACAATATTTTGTTGTTGCTGTCTTAAATACAATCTGGTATGTCAAAACGAATACAGACTTAATATCTTCCAACAACATGTTATTGGTCTTAAGCGAAAATAAGACTCAAGGGACAAGGTTGTGTATACTTCTGCTGGACTATATCGTTAATATTTTCCGGTGGATAGTCAACACAAAGACGATATGACATAGTTGCTAAGGACTCTAACGTCAGGTCTGACCTACGTGTCAAGCTGTAACTATATTTGGCGGACGTCTTTAGTTGCCTCACAACCATGCTAGATGAAGGTAAATTGAGAGACGCAGTTTACAGTTATGTGCTATCTCTGAGTCACCAATGTGTTAACACCATCATAGTTCCTTCATTTAGCATATTTGCTCCCATTTTCTTAATTAACCAAACTATAGCTTTCCAATAATTGATCTATGTTCGGTATTGATTTAATACCCCTACGTAATTTTTACTTTAGACGGCAGTGACATAGTCATGACAAAATGTTATCGATAACTGTTTGTTTTGTACATGCACCGCGGTCCACTGTGAACCATTATCGATTTCGAGTCATCAGATTCTGACGGGTTGAAAAGCTCTATCCAAGGTAAACCTCGTAATTGATCCCTCCTTCCTAGCCCTTATATTGCTAACCCTACCCATCTGATGTTAACGGAATTACTCGATGACCAAGGTCACGGCATGAAGATCCCTCGTCATCACACTATGTTGCTCTATTCACGCCAGTGACAGCGCTGTAACACGCACTTGTCATGTTTTATCTTCGTCCCTCTATACATATCTTCACACGAGGGAATACCTCATGGAACAAACCTTTGAAAGGCTGCTTTTTAATCAACAACGTGGCTAACTTCATATTAGGCCTGTCATGTGCCCCGTTTATACTTCAACACTTACATGGGAAGTGACAAGTGCATTGAAGCAGTAATCAATGTTGTGTGACAGGAATACATGTTTTCTCACATTCATAACGGAACATTCCACTTGAAAGATCGTTGTTAGTTTATATTATAACAGGCTTTGACAACGTGTCCTTGAGAGTCCAGAACCATTTCTTATATTGTGTTTGTGATTTTCTGAGTTCAAGAAAATGTCGTTCAAATTCTTTAGGTCTACAAATATCTCATCATGGTAAAGCTTATTGTTTTTACTAAGGAAGAGATATTTACAATTGTTGGTATGAACATTTGTGTATATATAATTGCTAAAGAACTACAAACAGTTATAACTATTGTGAAAATTGTATGGATTTCATAGTAATTTGGAACATTACGCGTATACACTTACACGTTGATGTTTTATTCTTTTGAAGGAATGTTAATATTCACCTTTAAAAACATATCTCTGGAGAAACAGTTAATTACGGTATTTCATTAGGAATTGTGCAATCCCTTTAGATAATTCCCCAGATAATCAATTGAAAATCCTTTTGAGTGATTTAAATCAATGCTTAGAGCTTTCAGGAATCTCAAAAATTTACATCTTTATGATAATTGTATATATTGATATACAGGGTGTTTTGAGGCCTTAGTCTCCCACGTGGCAGACACAATCAGAACAGAAAACACAAAACCAAATATATCGGCATCAACTATAACCATTTTCCGATATGTGTTTTAATCTTTTTTTTAACTTTGGCTCATATTTTATAATAAGGAGCAATTTGATAAGTGTTTCACAGAAAATAAGGAACTAATCACTTAATTTCAGTTGTTTTCAAAGTTAAAAACAAAACTTAACATTAACTTAATCATAAAAACAAAATTTACAGAACAAATACATTGATAAACATTCACAATTTTGTTTAATATATCGTGTGTTCATCTCCTTGCTTTCCAGACGGCATCCAGACGAGCAGGTAAAGACTAAAGCAACAAACTAAATTGCTTGTTTTCGGTAACAAGTCGTATCTTGCTCAAAACGGTTCTTTTCTGGACAAACCTTGTAGAAACGTTAAAAATAATCAGAAATTGATAAAAAGTGAAACCGCATCACAAAGTGGTTATAGTTTTCTGTTCTGATTGTGTCTGCCTAGGAGGGGACTTAGGTATCGAAACAACCTGTATGTCATCTAATTGGCGTATTTGTAGGCTTTGCAAGAAATCCCAATGCGTTAAACAGGATATTACCCCATAAGCCCACAGATATACACATTTAATGTCAAGGTAACAGTTGATAAAGTGAATCAATTTAGTATCATAAGAAAAACATTAACTGTTTAAAATCGGGTACCCAATTATACTGCTGTATTGCCAAGAGAGCGATGGAAAATTCCCCGGCGGAATTTGAACTTGGGTCTTACGCGTGGTAAACTAGTGCACTCACTCCTACGCTACCGAACCCACGTGCTTTCGTGATTCGTATATATATAAATGCTCCTATGCAGTTACATTTCTTTAAGTTGTTTTAAGGGAATAACATAGTGATCAAAGAAAGTTTGGAAAGCATTTGGATTCTTAAGATACAAAAAAACACTTTCAAATGTGGGTACCTGGATATATAAAATAAACACATGTATAACTAACTATACTGCATGCATTTGTAAATATTTTCATTGAAACAGCTGTTGTGTGTATTGCTTACATTCTATAAATCTGAGAAATTTTTTTTTCATATGAGATAATAGTTCTACGCACGCTATATTAAAGTAGAAAATCGATTGATAAAAGAACACGTTTGTAACATGTTGTTGATCTGTGTCTAATTGTTGCTGATAAAAGTGATACTGTTGATGCTCAAGTGTTAAGTACATGCATCCATGTCACAGATGATATGGTTCAGCCAGAGTTATTTTGATGTTAATACATTTTTCATGTTATGATGTTTTTAAATTCAACAACAATATGCAATACTGCTGTAATTATCTTGTATTGTTTAACCTTGAGTTAAAAGAATAGAAATGCCATTTTTTTAAAGTTCGTCTTCTTTCGCATTGTTCACACTCTGTCTCTATTTCCATACGTATTTTTTTTCTTTTCTTCGTTAATTTAAATCAGTTTTGTATTGTTTTTTTTCGTCCTTTCTTCTGCAGGTGCGCCATTCCAACTACAAATCTCCTCATACATGTGCATAGGCAAGCTGAAATTATAAACCCTTGACACGACCTTACTACTGCTGCTGTCATTTTACTATATCTATGCTTTGAAAAAAGAAATGAAAATCGACATTTGATCTTCAAGGACAACGCCTTTCTCAGTGAGATGATACAAACAATCCATTGCATCAGTCACGAAACAAAAGTGGCGCCATGAATAAGAAAATATCGTTGTTTCTGCTGATGTGAAATGGAGATAGAGTCATTGTCGATCTGGCATTATTTTAATGATGTTATTGGAAGCCAGATAACTAATCACGTTATCTCTCCCGATTTTTATCTTTCTGTTCATCCTCAGGAAATGTCTTGACAACCTTCAAATACTTCTCCCCAAACGACATGGATGATATAATGTGAGAGCACAAGATAAGGCACACCTTTCTGCGTATAGAACATCTTAACAATAATTATGAATTATGGTTTTGGAGCTTAGCCAAATGTAAAAGGTTTTTTGAGCTGTCGGTATGTTTTTGGATGTGCTTAACTCTTGACTGAACCCGCAATAACCTGAAGTCACATCATACATTTTAAAAGATAATTAGAAATTCTTTCATGAATCTCGATTAGCACTACTAATGTCGAGTGATTAATGGCAACGATTTCATTTGATAATGCTACAACAAATAAACTTTCAGATTGACATGGAAATAAGGACGGAACAGGTGCATATTTATGGGCACATGGGCATTGCCCCTCATCTGATTGAGTAACAAGCTATATATTTGCACCATTCACCATTTTTTTAAATCATTTTTAATCTTTTTCGATATCGAACCGACCAAATTTTCCTTTTTAGCTATCTTATATGTGAGTTTTTCGTTTGACTATGATTTATTTATAGTTTTGTCTACGTGCGTTTGTATTTTTTCTTTTTGCGTCGAGTATTTTTTTCATGTTGTGCAAAAAGCAATGAATCTTTAACTTACACAACATTACTTTGTCAACTGTTTATTTTGTGTTTTTACCTTTTATTCTTTTCTTTCCCCCATGTTTCTATATTAAATAATATATTTATTTCCTTCCTCATCAATCTTTTTAGTTAATTATTATCTTCATTCATTTACCATATTTCCGTTCTAAATCTGTAAAGTTTTTA
>JAUUEB010507901.1:0-10117 GCA_032362205.1 Clione limacina | reverse complement strand
AGTAACAATGAAAATTATATTCTACAAATTTATGTGCCTACATGCTCCATTTTTATCAAATTATCAATTTAAAAAAATTAGCACACCATAGAAAAATATTTTAAGGTTTTAAAGCAGCCTTAATATCATCAAACCTATTTCTTTTTGGTCGAAGGTGCGGATTAACAGTTTTTAATTACTTGATTCTAATCTATACCCTTCACGAGTATCGATACTCGTTTCCGGTAAAAATCAGGGTTGAACACATCAGTGTTCTCCAGAGTTTAGCTTTGATTGATTTGAACGAAAGGTAGTTATTTAAAGATGTTGATATTTGTTTTCCGCACCCCGATTTTCTAATAAATTCCACATGAACAACACAGTCGTCTGTATCCCGGTCATAGCCCATCACATGTCTTCGTATTTTTTAAAAGGATTCTGATGAAAAGACAAATTATAATAGCTTATTTCTCATTTTTTCAGCTTGGCGGTTACGGACTTCCTTTCTTTGTAGTTGGAAGTTTGATTCTGTTGAATGGAGTGTTGGTCTGTAAGTTTTTACCTTCTCCCCAGGGTATGTGTAACATTTATCTTTGACACTGTTTACTCTTAAATTTATAAAACACACACATTATTCAACCATTGTCCTTTAAACATAGTCGCATGAACTTATCAACCATTTAAAAAATCAAACTCTCTCAAAATAACAATTTTCTTGATCAATGGCGGTTGCATTATTAAACTGTTAAGTGATTATTAATGAATTTGATCTTAATTTGAAAATGTATCTGAGTGTCAGTGTTGGGGAAGGGGAGGGGATGACCAATACAGAGCAACAACTAATAAATATTAAAAAGTTGAACTGTTAAGTTGGATGAAGAGATGAAGTGGGAGTTAATTTCATGAAGTTGAAAGTTGAATTTTCTTAGAATCTATCTTTCAGGAAAAGAAGAACACAAGCGTACAAAGACGGCATTTTGCCTTCTTAAAAGTCCAATGATATTGGTCACCATAGTAACCATTATGGCTTGCAATGTCGGAGACGAGTTTCTGAACCCAACACTTGCCAGACATTTGAGTAAGGTAAGATATTTTCCAGGCTTCTGTAAGGTATACGTTGTCACAGTCTTGATGTGTCTGCTGCCATTCTTGATTGTCTTGGATGTACGTCAGTGATGTGATTGTGGTTCTGAAGAGTATCTCATATTACTACCGTGTTGTGACACTTACAGTAGCGTACATTTTTATGTTGTATGGATTCATTTCTTATCTTTTTATTTTAACGCCTATTTTATTTATTTCAACAATGATAGAACGGGCCAATGATCCATTAAACAAGTAACTTATTTGTATGATGTCGACGTTTATTATCAGTGGTCGGCTAATCAAACAATACTGAACGCTATGGGGGTTGTTAACCGCTTTCAAATCATCAATTTTGCACTCTGATAGCAATACCGGGTTAAACAGAATAACAATAAATCTTAAACATGCAATCAAAAGTATATTTTCTGTTAGTGATCTCGAACATTCTTGACTTCAAACCGTTTCTTCGTTTATATGATTCATTTTTCATCTCCATGTTTTCAATTCTGACAGTTCAATCTGAGTCCTGGCATGGTTGGTCTTGTGTTTACAATCATCCCTGTGTTCTATGGGACAACTTGTCCTTTATGGGGATATTTCAGTGATTCAAAGGTATGTGCAGTTTTTTTTTCTAAAATGAATATTTTGATATTTTTGAATTCTATCGACATCATTGAACGTATGTTGTCAAGGTATATTAATATATGTTACATGCGAGAGAAAAATATATTTTGAGTCAGTCAATAAACAAAATTGGCAACAAAAAAAGTGAGACAAATCTTGTAGTAGGATACAGTGATATATATAGTAGGAAAGTGATCGACATAAAAGATATCTTATTCTCTAGTTGGATACAGAGAAAAGATAGTTGTTTTTAGTGGTTTTAATCATTTATGTTTTGTTCCTCAGAAAATTGAATCGCCTATTGTGATCCTCATTTTTGGCAACTTAGTTCTTTGTGTAAGTTTCATGTTTATTGGACCATGTCCAATTCTACCGTTCTTACCATTGTGAGTAATTTTGTTTCAGATATTTTGACTTCTTTTATACTCTAGAAACTCTTAATAGATTGTTCATACCAGCTTTGTTACATATGTGAAAAAATATATCTTAAAAATTAGAGCATTATGTGCTGAGATGCTCAAGATCAAACCTCGACTGACCAATGTTTACCATAAAGTGTTTTTGTCCTTACCTGCATAGAGACCAAACATTGTATGTGATGTTTTAATCCTGGGTAACGTCGGGTAAAACTTATAGTTATGAATAAAAATGAATACCGTTTCTCATGTCATTCTTATTGTTTGCAGTGAACTATGGACTATCATCCTAGGTCTATCGGTGTACGGTGTGTGTCTGGGGTCTGTGATGGTTCCGCCAATGAAATGTTTGGTGATTGGAGCATTGTAAGTACATACATATATTGATATTTCTCATGTATTCAACATTAAGGGCATATTACAAAGTTCTGGTAATAATTACTCGCTTGCGTTCGATCTTAGTCAACTTGTCAAAAAAACTAAGATTATTCTGTTATAAATATTCATCTGTTATAAAATAAATTGAGAAAAATATCAGGTAAGGCTACTAAAGAGCAAGGTTGATGAAACAAAATTTACAGAACAGTTGATAGCTGTTTCAAGCAATTTCCTATTAAGAATTTAATGATTATTCAAAATGTTTTATCGTACCATCAAGTGCTAGAGAAGTTTATAACAACACTTATTTGTTGAAACAATAATTGTAAACTGGCACAAGCTTTCAGACAATATTGTGTCTGCAAGTTCAGAAGATATCTTTAAAGCTCGGCTCCAAAAATAGGACTGGAAAAATATTAATTACATTCAATACACTCACACTCCTATTTGCTTCAATGTCAATGACATGACATGGTCATTCGACGCACCATTTACTGATACAAGTTTCATAAATTATTATAAGCTCAAAAAAATATAGTACATGAGAGTATATAACAATTATTTGAAAAAAATAACAAGACAAATTTATGCCAACAATGATATAAACACAAATACAGTGGGAAAATGAATACACATACCATTTTTTTTTTGTACACATCAACTTAAAATAGTGATGAAAGTTGAATATTTTTATGATTATCATATTGTTAATTACATAGCATTGGTATGGCCGTAAGAAGATACATATGATGTGAAAAAAAAGACTGATAAAGGCAACTCTCATATAACTACTCTTATCCAGAAAGCATCACTTTCCATTTAAGAGAATCTGTATGCTGGTAAAATGAGTCATTTGATTTCAAATTACACACACTATGTTTTTGTTGTATTCACAGAGAAATGGGGTTTGAAGACAATCTTGATACGTATGGTATCGTGTCTGGTCTGTTTAATTCTGTGTTACCTTTGGGGTAAGTTTATCTAAACATTTAACAAACTTGAATCTATAAATAACACCGTCCGAAAATTATTTATTTTGGTATAAGCTTTTAAAGGCTAGCTTTATAGTTAAATTAGGATATTAGTTAATTATACTTAAATATACAAATTGTGACTCGGGGTATATTTTCATTTTGTCTGTCTGTCTGTCTGTCTGTGTGTGTGTGTCTGTGTGTGTGTGTGTCTGTGTATGTCTGACTGTCTGTTAACGCGATAACTTGAGTAATTTTGTTTGGATCTCTTTCATATTTGGAAGGATGATATAGACTAGGAAAAGTATTCATACTATTTTGATTCAGAAAAAGTTGTGAACAATTGACGGAGTTATGACCCTTATTGTGTATTGTTGCTATATGTATCTGTTAATTTGGCAAAACCACGCTGTGGTCACATCTTAAGGGTTAAGAATCTGAAGGCTCTTCTAGTGACTATCTAACACCAGCTTTCAATATTATTCGAATAATCAATTTAAAACAGAGTAATGGCCTTTTTGAGTATTTTGCTATGTGTCTTTGTTAATTTTTTGCGCCATTATCAAAGATAGAAATCTGAAATTTTGCACAGAGGATTAATAAACGTGTCCCTAAAAGCTGGAATTTAATATTTTAAAAACAAAACAGTTTTGCCAGAGTAATGTCCCTTTGTGTCTGGTGATCGGGGTAGTACTCTCTACGAGTACTCATTTTTGTCTAGTTTACTACTAAAATGGGCAGACAAAACATACGAATGCATTTGAAAGGGGCCAATCTAACGTTAAAGTTAAAAAATATCGATCAAGGACTCGTCTTCCAGGAAACTAACATATTTGTATTCTAATCTGAATTCAATGTAGCGTCCCTTTTTTACAGTGTCAACTAATGTTTCGATTTTATTTTTCACCTCTTTTCCATTGATCAATATTTCAGCATGCCCAAATCTTGCAATGTATATATAAAGACACGCCATGACTTTGCCGTGCATTAATCAGGAAACATATTATATAATGAAAGCAATGACCATGAATAACGAAGTACAAATTCATGAAAACATGAAGAACTAAACGAGCAATTAACGTATGCGTATCTACGATTAAACATGAATTACGTTATTCTGGCAACACCCTTTGAGCATGATAACAACATCAAGGATGACGTTTAAAAGATTAATATTCGATGTGCATGGTTATTGTATCAAAGCCGAGGGGCCGGCTGTCGATTCAAATATTAACTCAACCCACATAGACCATTGTCCATGATTTTAATGTTTATTATTGACGACCTCGGATATTGTAAACACAATTCAATGTTATCGATTCAATCAACTTTATTTGACACACAAGAATAACACCAGTGCCAGTGATTTAATTATCAAAGTGCCCATTACTGAAAGCGGAAGTTATGATTCTGACTTCATAGCCAGGTCATGTCTTTGACTTAACAAAATCAATAACTTAGCACCAGTACTACCATTAATGGTTTGTTCTAAACATTATCGATATGGTGTCAGTAAGCGTCAACTAAGATGAATATAAAAGTTCTGAACAGACATAGCAAGTACGGTCCAATAAAAAGTTGCTCCGTTTTCAGTAAAGATGTTTAGCCTGAACATACTAACTTTTTGTAAGAAAGATCTCTAGCCGCAATAATGTATGCCAATAATATATTTACAGATTGAATTTGTCTCACGAACTATCCAAATTGTAATACGAATTTTGGTAACCAGAATATTGGCGCAGTTTTGCTTGTTTCTATCAATGACCGGCACTGACCACTACAACAACGTAATTTGAGTTAGAAAAAGACAATCTTAAATACCAGAGATAATGAAATTGGTCGACAATTAATACCTTCCGGTTATTAATAGTCATCTGGTACAAAACATGCTTCTTAAAAATAATATGTTGCAAAATATTGAAATTCATGTTTTATTATCGACCTTGTGTCAGAACGTCTTAGACGACTCCCCCCCCCCCCTGCCCCTCTACACTTTTAACAATGTAGTGTTGTATATAGCAAGAACTAAACCAACTTTATCAACAAATGATCATGTTTTCGTGTACGTCATTCTACATTTTTAATTAGTCTGTTCCAAGTTAAAAAAGGGTACGTTGAATTAAAATAGATTTAAAATGTAAAATTAAGAAGTATTTTGTTATTTACAAGATTAAATTTGGTGAATGAAATCTGTCTTGCAAAAACGAAAACGAAAGCCACAAAATCAAGGTTATAATGATGCATGGTACATTCTGAAGTAAGAAGATGATATTTTCCTTTAACTAAAATCATTCAATTCGTATTGTAATCTGGCAATAGAAAGACCTAAAGGCAATATTATATTACAAAGTGACTCTGTTCCATAACTTGTCCAAATTGGTATTGGGAATTTTTGGAAAGAGAATATTGCTCTCTTAATTGAATTTTTCTCGGTTGTTTGCTGATTTCCATTACTGACCGGCACTGACCACTACGAAAAATAGTGAATGACTTGAGCTTACGCCAATATATCTGTTGACGTAAATTGATTTAGGAACATCCAATCTCGTGCACTTTACCAGAGATAATGACATCGGTCAACATTAAGAGTCGTAATGTTACTAGAAATATGGTAGACATGGGATAGACGATATTCATATATATATATGTACAGACGAATTGGTAAATCTATAGCAATAACTAATACATACACAAACAATGAAAACCCTAACTTTTACACAAGCATAATATCTTTGAAAAAGTTGAAACCCAAACAAATACCAAGGCTAAAAAACTGCACCTTTTCGAAAGAAAAAACAAGTATGCCTTCATCTATATCGACAAAGATTTAATAAAGATATGAGCGTAAATGTAAACAAGACAATAAAAAGGGAAAATAGATATATAAATTAAATTTTTCAGTATAACTCCAGCGTACCAAAAGTGAAATATCAATAAACATTAAACATACCAACAATCCATTAAACAGCAAAATACCTTTCTCTGCCTCTGGCTACTTTTGCTTGTTTGGTGCTATCCCCACAGACACATGGGAGACCAAATACAATATTTTTAAGTGGAAGCATCAAAAGAGTTATTTGTTGGTTGTTTACATATGTAAAATACATTTCAACCGAAAAGGTTCTGTAAAGAAGGAAAAAATATACAAATTGTATGCAAAAAATATATGTATATAAAATTTGAACTGATAAAAACTGTTTTACTTAAAACCTTGAATCCAGATGAATTGCCAGAAAAAATTGTTTGTGATTTGTCAAAATGAATGAATCTATAACGTCGAAAGAAGACATTTCAAATTACATTTTATGATGATTAAAGCTAATAAATATGTATTCAGTGATGTCTCTGTCTGGCATTTTTTATTACAAGTTTACTCCGACGGACACATTAAAGACTAAAATACAATCCATTTTCATTGGAATTTGTCGGAGAGGGTTTTTGACGTCCAAATAATGAAATAATAATATAAGGATACCATTTCAATCTCGATTTGTTTCTAAAAAGGCAATTTGTGTGACGTTGAACCTGTACATAACAAGCTATCTATATCGTTTCTAAAAAGGACATTTCATTTCATGCTTAATCAGATAGCATATAACAAACCGTTGGAAACTGTTCTTTTTAACAGCATTTAAAAAATATGTCCTTAAATGGTATGATTTGAGCTATGTTCGTATAAACTAGCACTTTAGACAGGTCGGTGAAAAACATTGTAGGCATTATATCAAAACTATATTTTATATACAAGCCATTGTATTATATTGAATTTGGACATAAATCTTTTTTTAAAGAAAACCCGTTAACCTGATATAACATAAAAAACGCCTGTAAATAATTTTTCTTGGGGCTAATAGCTCTGTTTTCAGTTGCAACACGTTTTGCAATTTGAATAGAAACTTTCATTCCCCAACCTATATGATAACAATAGAGAAAACGCCCATGCAATAAAGATAAACAAAATAGACAGGAAGCAAGCAATACAGCTTGACAGGAAGCCAATTAACGAAGCTCCGCGAAGCAACACACAACACGGGATATTTGT
Organism: Clione limacina; assembly: GCA_032362205.1. Classification (NCBI taxonomy): domain Eukaryota; kingdom Metazoa; phylum Mollusca; class Gastropoda; order Pteropoda; family Clionidae; genus Clione; species Clione limacina. The sequence goes on along the minus strand of JAUUEB010507901.1, from coordinate 2,621 downwards.
GGGTATGCACTCATCAGTGAGTAGGAATATCAAAAATTCATTAGCATTTATGTCTTCGACTACATAGTTTTCACACCGGTAGTTCATAGGAAGTCTTGAGTAAGATAACACTATTGTACTTGGGTGCCGAAATACGGATATCTTAAATGATAATACTTACTTCATTAGTTTCCTTATTATATCCGAAGCGTATGTTAAAGTTGTTCATCTGAGAAAGATCACTAAATGTTAATGAGATATGTCATGTGGAATAAAATGAATACTTCCTGACTAAATTTAAAACTCGATCGATATTCATTGTTTTTACCATTGATCAGCCCCTGTTGTAAGTTTTCTCAAGTTAATTGTTTGGCGCAGCCATATTTTTGTGTCTATGTACCCTTAGGATCATTAAAATCCAAGACCGGTTGAGTCGTGGGGGGTGAAGATAAACCCTTCATCTACCCTAGTAGTCAATGGCCACTGTAATCAATATTGGATGACTCGAGCTTAAACTTCAGAAATTGTTTCTGAGAAAATAGAAGATGAATTTACACACATTTTTACATTACCTACAGTAAGCATTTATTGATCAGATCAATTTGGATGAACACATGGTATGTGAGAGTATTTGAATATTGTTTTTGTCAATGTGAGCCAAGGGCATGTCTATGGCCCTATGTATACACACATATATTGCACGTGTGACTTAATGATTAGTGTTTCTGTAAAGTTTTAAAAAAAAATAACGCAAAACAATGGACATGTTCTTGTAAACAAGTTTATATCAAGCCTTAGCATGAACAATTTGCTTGGTTGTCATCGATAAAAGAAGGTTATACCAAAAGGAGAATTTAACATACGTATTTCATGGATCTCCGTAAACAAGTGTTTAACCAACCTCTGGATAACTTAGAACATGTCACTGTATGAACGCAGTCACGGATTAACATTTTCACAAACAGCCCGTACGGTAGCTTTGAAGTTAAGTCTCCGACATACCTTTTGTCTACTCTTGAGTGGAATGAAGAAGAAGAAGATCGAAAATAAAAAAAACTATGTGTATAATCAATAAACACATTGCTATGGTGAACAAAATTATTTCTGATAAATTCCACTGTATTTTTCTATCGGGACTTATGCTCAATCCAACAGAAGAAGAATTACTACCTTCAGGAGACCTTGTTTCAATATTTTGTATTCAATCTGAACATAAAATAACAACTTTTACTTGTATACAACATTTGCAACGCTGATAATTTATAATTGTATATCATGTTATCTTAAACAAACTCAGACGAGCAATCAAAGAATAATCGCCAGAATCTTTTTTGAAAAATGAGTCATCATGCGTCAAAGAAACACGCACATCAAAGAACCAAACATTTTGACTCTCTTTTTGGATCGATATCGGTTGATGAAGCATCGTTTTTGTTAAAAAATAAATTTGCTCATTGAGACTTCAAGCTAATTGAAGAGATCAAAAACAATGTTCATGGTAGACTTACAGACAGTGGAAGTCATGTATTTGTTATCAAAGGATGCCAGACAGCTGGAAAAAAACATTACATTTTGTTTTGTTTTAAACATTGTGTAATAGATAACCGGACGTGCTTTGACAATGTGGACGACTTTTTTGTGAGTCCAATACGTTAAAGAAAAGATCTTGTATAATCCATGTTTTTATTTCACGTGTTTTCTGATTGCCGAATGATTACAACTTACTTATTGACACAGTTTTATGTTTTTTTAAGTCGAAAAGGTTGAAATAGTAGTTACTATAATGTTAATCAGTTATGACAAATATCAATAGTGTCAAAGAAAGAGTAAATATAACAATTTGAGATTCATTCAGATTCATACTACAAAGTTGTATGCGAAGGAGTGTACGCAACAACAAATAATGGGATATCAAGTAGGAAAATACTTTTGAAAATAGGTCAAAATGCTTCCTACGATTTGACCGTTATTTAAAATATATTTGAAACATTTGTTTGCTTAGTTATTAACATTTTTTAAATTAAAAACCGTAGTAAAACAAACTTTCGACTGAAATAATATATTTTCATTAATTTATATAACAAAAAAACAATTATTCTTTTTCAATCTGGGTATTTTTTTAAAGAAGTAAACTTTCTCTGAACAGCTCAGTTCAACAGTCGACAGTTATTCCTAATCCTAATGTATTGAGCCCCTCCTCTGATAAGCGAAGTCGAAGCTGTGGTTACAAATCTGAACTAGAAACATGAGTACTCAGATAGAGTACAAACCCGAAACCGAGTAAAATAATAAAATAAAACAATTCCTTAGTTTACCGTGTTAGCATTACTTAAAAATATAACTTTCTCAAAATGTGTACTGACAAAGATTGAGACAGTTAAATTCCTGCTTGGATTGCATTCAATAATACGCTAACATTAAGGATCGTGTGTTGCTGCACGGCGCACTGTCCTGCACGATAACATTACGCACTATTGGATACGCACGTGCGGAGATGAAGAAACTTGCCGAATAGTATTTATCTATATTATTCATTTTAATTCGTTTTGATTCCATAACTATGTCAATTGTTAACGGATATTGCTGGAAGTAAATAGGCGTCTTCATTGGGTTGAAATACAACATCGTACGCATTTTGAAGT
>JAUUEB010507890.1:0-10118 GCA_032362205.1 Clione limacina | reverse complement strand
GACTATTACAAACTTATTTCTTTTTACGATACGACAATGAGTTCGTGAGTTATGAGGCCAAGCGTGATCGTGACGTCATAAGGTCACTTGCTCGCCACTAATATGGTCCAAAAATAAAAATATCGTATTGATAGTATTCCTGCGTGATTTGTAAGTGTTTGTTGATGACTTTGTTGCTATGATTAGTATACACCCACACATAAGTCCATTTCCCGGATCATTAAAAGGCAGCTGAAGTTGTTATATGAGGCATAGTGCCCACTTAAAGGTTAATGACCCAGTAAACTCGGTACACAAATCTTATAACCAGACACAAATTAAGCCATTTTGTCTAGTAACTATTGCCAATGTCTGACAAATGCTAGCCACGTGCCAATCGAAATTATGGGTTGGCCCGAGATATGGAGGAAAGGAAGGGGGGGGGGGAGGGGGGTAAAAAAGTTGAAATTTTTCTTTCACACTCGCCTGCTTCTACGATTACATGCTTGTTAAAATGATAATACGAACATGTACTTTAACATGAACGTACACTTATACTAACATTTCATATTTGAACTGCTTTACCATTTGTTGCTAAACAAACTAAGCATGAAAATATGATAGATTGAACCAACAGTGGTGGTCTAACTGGCTGATACAGTTTTTATATGATGACATCCTTAGCCTCATTTATATCTGGTTACTATACCAATATCAATATATCAATATAAGAATGAAATCAAAATACAAATAAATTACATTAAAACAAAACACAAAGTGATCCAGTGAATGTTAAATAAGAACCTGATCATATTTCATAACTGGTAATATATTTTTAATTATAAGAACATTAACAATACTATGTATTGCAATTTAGTTTAACATTCATCCGATTTCAAAAAGAAAATGGTTTGGAAAACCCTTATATCAGTGTAATGTAAACATTTATGACATCCGATATTTATATATGGATAAAAATAAAAATAAAAATCGAAACATTGCAATTTTAGACACTATAAACCACAACACCGAATCCAGTAAAAATATAGGAAAATACTAGCGTCAGACTCCCAACACCCAAATTGTATTGAGCGGCTTAATCTCAGTTTGTGTCTGATTTTTAAAAAATGATACCAAAATGCTAAGGAAACTATCCTGTCATATTCAATCTAGTTGACATAAAATAATGTACATATAGACAATGTCCAACCGTCACCAACCATTACCCGATATTAATTGTGTAACCACAAACTATAACATGCCGGGACACTGCTGAGATAAGACACTGTCTGATTTGCTAATGTTGCGGTCTCAGAAACCGCCTTAGGTATTCATGGATAATTATGTTGTTTTTCTGATATGGACATCTAATCCTAGTGGTCCGACATGACCAACTTAGCCAGTGTCTCGTCTCAAAGAATTATGAGACAAAAATTGCAATAACCACACACTGTATACAGATATTGTTCATTTAGCCTGTCATAATACGTCATTATATGAAACTGGTGATTAAGAGTTCAAAGGCGACTGAATGCAGGAGGGGTAAACGCGCGTGGCTTACTGACCCTCACCGGTCAAATATGTTTCTTCTTTTTCTTTTTCTGCTGAGGTGAGAGATTCCCAGGTGTTTACAAATTTTAAACTAAACATATTTGTAAAAGGCAATTTGACTTTTTCGCTGCCACTTTTAAATATGTGTGATGATATACTTGCAAATCGACGAATTTAGGGAGCGTTCAGCGACCCGAAATTCTAGTATTAACATATATTTTCTGCCAAATTTTGTCCCAGAAATTTTCTGTCATATTATCCAATTAGAAAAATTCTGCCATATTACTGAACCTGAAAATGTATGCTAATTTTCATTAACAAATATTTGAACTATAATCTTGCATCAATAATAGGATAATTGATAGATATTTCAATCATTTGTTGAACATTTATGGGGAAAATATTTGTATGTTATAGATTGTGTACTTTTTATGGTCATTATACAAATATGGTTAAAGAAAAGCATTAACATTTTTGCAGAAAATATTTAGGTGTTCTAGTAGGATCCCAGAAAGAAAAAACCTTTTCCAGGCCTGTTTAGTGGTTCCCCAAAAAAGCTGTAGTCTTGATTTTTTAAGTCCTTCACGCAGTGGACGCATCGTTGGTAGTAGGACCCCGAAATAATGCGCAAAGGCTCTTCAACTGACCTAAAAAAATAGTCTAAAAAAAGAAATTACCCTTGAGTGTTTCTGCTATATTTCCTTTGTGAATTTGGCCAACACGCTGTGGTCACATGTTCAAAGACAGGAATCTGGAATCTTGCAAAGTGGCTCTTCTAGTGAACTTCTCAAACTGATTTCTCAAAAAAAAATTAAAATGTGTTTTAAGCTATGACCTATTTGAGTTTTTTGCTATATGTCTCTATTGATTTTGCGAACACGCTGTGGTCACATCATCGAAGGCAGGAATCTGAAATCTTGCACAGAGGATTGGTTTTGGTTCCTAGAAGCTTTTATCTCATATTTGAAAAAAAAAAAAAAATCACAGAGTTAAGTCCCTTTTATTATTTTCATGTGTGTCCTTTACTCAGTCGACGTATTGTTATAAATAGGACCTTGATCTCTGATGGTCGTGGTTGTACTCTCTACGATTAGTCATTTTTCTAGTTATGATTTGTTTAATTGAACTTTTCGACAATACTGTGCAGAAAACCATCATTTATATCTTTGTTGCAATCTCAACAGGACTCAAATCAAAGTGACATGATCTCTCCACCTGCATCATTGTCCTACACAGTAGAGCGTGTTGAGCAGGATGAGGAGGAGGAATTAAGTCATCGTGAAGACGGATATTTATCATCATCACCAACCGGATCGGAGTTCAACAATAATAAACTTTCTCACAGCCGCAAGACTCGCGGACGTTCGTATGATAGCCGTACTGGCAGAGAAGAACACACTAGACCTCAAAGTGTGAGTCCCAGCTCTCACAAGAATTGGCAAACAGGTATTGTAGAAACACTGCGTTCCGCCGAGTATAGGATCCAAGAAAATCTCGGAAAAGGCTCGAATGACAGACTCAATAGCGGAAGTGAAAATGAGAGTCTTACACCCTCCAAACTAAACTTAAGAGTGGAATTCAACAACAAGGAGAATGTACAGATAACAGCACAAAGGAACTTTATCGACAGTATACCAATTAGTCGTATACCAAGTAGTCATCTGGTAAATATGTCGTCAAGGACGTTTGAAGATAGTAGGATGAATCCAACATTATCTCGCGTCCCGTCTATGACGCCACGTAGCCATTCTAACATAGATGAGTTCAAGGAAAATTATAAACAGTTGGATCATCGCATGGACGAGCTCCTGAAGGGCAAAAACTTTCCAAGGCAAAGCAATATAGAAATGCCGACATTAAATAATGATGGTTATCTCACGGACGGCCAAGAATTATCTGTACCCGAGCAAGCGACAATCCAACAACACGGCTCCCCTGTTGATCCTATTGCTTTGAAAAGAGCAGCCCAGAGACATGAATCTTTCAATGGTTTAAACGACTACAGGTCAAGTAATTATACATCCACATCGTATCTCCTCCCAAAGAGTAGAACATCGCTAACTTCATATACTTTGAATGGACCACAATATTCTTATTCACAATCATCTTCTACAACAATTAATCGCGTCAATGATTTGCTAGCTAAATCATGGCAAAGTTTCAGATCTCGATCAAGTTTATGGGAAGAAAAAAACTTGTTATCAAGAAATAATTCTGATTTGGGCTATGCTACCAGAGTAAATACTGCGGTCGATGGCTCTGAAGTTGACCCGCTTGAATTGAAATATCAGCGAAAGAGTGCAGACGAGCTGCACACCTCCCTCTATATGGAAAAAGACAGGCTTCAGAAAATCGACAAACTACTCAGAGAACTTCCTCTCCACAGAGGCCAATTACAACGATGGCGACTTCCGGACGGTCTAAGAGACGATGAACATTACAGTTTCTCAAAACTCAATGATCGCAGTACCTCGTCAGCAGGGGATATACTCGCCGGTGTAAAACTTGCCCATACTTACACACCTGACAAACGGACTTCAAGGTATGTATATCAATATAACTTTATCATGCTCATGTTCTTTACATTCAGTAAGCATTGTAATGAGACAGCATATTCAATAACTATAATCTTGAATCATTAAAAATGATAATGAACCTTGAATGTTCACAAGTTGAAAGTGGATGGCAAAAACGTTAACTCTGATGGATTACCAATGATATTACAAGGCAGCTCGTGATATGAGAAAGGTTCTACATATGGCAAATATTTGAAACCACCCCTTTTGACTAAATATCGAAAAATAATCGAACAAAATATTAACAAGAGTCTTAAAAGTATAAAAATTTGGTTTAGGGGTAGATGTTGATACAAAAAGAATATTGTAACATTTTAAGGTCATGCAATGCGTTAACAAAGGAATCAGCATGTAATATGTAACCATGTGTTGTTGTTTTTAATTCAACACATTGATTCACTTATTTCCCTTTACTGTTAGGCATATGACCATTGTTTAGTAGTGTTTGGTTTTCATTTGTGTCTTGCATTTTCAAGAAGTCATTGTATTTTCCTATTGTCTAATCTTTACAGCATCAGCCCAAGCATCAGCCCAATGCACATGTCCCAGCGATTCGAAACGAACAGTCCTGTCAGGCATTACTCACTTAGAGATAACGACATCGGTTCTCGCGCCCGACACAGATCATCAACTGCCTGGAACTCGTCAAGCCTCAATTGGAACAATGCTTATGTGGATGAGGAGCGCCTTGAACCGCGCTCTCAATCTCAACCAAATTTCAGCGATCGTTCAAAAGAGAAGACGCCGAATAACCCACGCACTTCAAAAAAGAGTTCCGCCACTGACAAGGGTCGAGCTCAAGAATCAGTCACGAAAGAAGGAACTGGCTACAAGAAGAGCGTCTCTTCATTGCATATGCGTAAATATGAACCTTTGTACAAAGAGAAAAAGAAGGGTAACAAAAAAACGAAAAATGTAAGTACATCTAAGTCCAAGTCGCGTTTTCAGGACACGAACGAAAGTAAACGTGTTATACCACTCAGTGAAAATGACAGTATGTCATCCCGCACCGACAGCGCTACCAATCAGCAAAGGTCAACTGCCTGGTTTCCTAAAGATCAACCGAAAAGTAATAAAGTTCCTTATAAAAGCTGCAGTGATCCAAATCTTACAAACACAAAAGGGGACAAATATACTACATATAAACCTGACCGTTTCTTATGTGAACAGAAAGACAAGAAGCCACCAAAAGTACTGTCAGCTGGTAGAAAAGTACATGGGTGAGTATTATTAGTTGACTTATATTCCTTTGAGTAAATATACCCTGGTAATTTGATAAAGATAGCTGTATACATCCCTTATTAGTCGACATAAATATATCAAAGATTGATTGCAAAATGGATCTTTTGTTCGTATTATAAAAATAAGACCGATCACGGTCAGTAAAGCCACGCCATCCACCTCCTGCCATGGAATTACACATCACTAGTCCAATATTACAGAAGATCGTCGCAGTCCTTCTTCTTCTCTCTGACTGGTTTACAATGTGCATTCTTTAAATGTTTTTTGGTCTCTTTAAAAGCTGTAATAAAAAGGAGTTGCGAAAAAAAAGCTGCAAAAACATTGCAAAAATTACCCTTGCTTTCCCTAACCCCTAATCAAATAACTCTACGATCGAGTCTTGCAGTGTGTCATATCCGGAAGTTTAAAACTGCGTTCATTTACAAACATATTTTGGCGACGGAAAAAAGTGTTAGCCTTTGCTTGCTCGCTATATTATTGACCTAATGTCTACTTTGAACGTTCATGAATGGGCCGATGGCCGAGTGGGCGACGGACTTTTGAACCAGCTGTCTTAAAGAATTGTGGGTTCGACCCCGCAACCGGACATATTTTCATGGTTGAAAATGTTTAGAGGTGCCATCATGGTATTTCGTGCCGGTACTCACTGCTCATGCGAAATAAATCATGAATATAGATTGCATGTATATCTGCATCATAATTGGTTCTTCAGAATCAGGTACCTACTCCTATCGGAGACGGATAGTTCTGTCGCGTGTCCACGTTGCGCACGCTAAAGATGCCTTGGCCGTGAGATTTAAGGCCCATCCGGCAAACATTTTCAAAACGTCCTACCTATAACCTTTGATAATCTAACAGTTACAATAGGAGTACTTTCTGACGACGGAAAGCGGCTGCCTTCTGGGTAGAAAGAAAGTACCAAATTGTAAGCACAAAACATGTGTAAAGCAAAATTTTTGCTGGACATAACATGAGTGTGTCAAAAGCAGTACGATAACAGGGGGAAAAGTCAACAACGAGAATTGACTCTGTTTGAGCCAAAGCGCAAGAACGAACCAACAACAACAATACGTTCAGGTTATTGTACTTCTCTGTGTGGCTTCCTTTCGGCCCCATATCGCCTACTATCAGACTTCATTTAAACTCTGTTATTTGAACTGCTAGACTGCTAGAATGTTAGTGGAAATTCATGTGATATATGAGTGATGTAATACCTTATTGTTTTCCTTTACTTAAAGGTATTGTTAATGAATTTTCTTAAGCCTTTAAACAATGATTATATATCTATTACAGGACTTTACACAATGAATTGGAAACAGAAAACAAAAGCTATAATAAAACATCTGAAAATGGATCGCAAGGTTCCATTATCAAGTCAAAAGAAAAACAAAGAAACGTATTGAAAGTTCTCGACCAGGGAAAAGGATGGGAGATGATGAGACGATGTGCGAGGATAGGCGAAAAGTATAGCTCACCGCTGGTTCGGGGACCCAAAGTGTCTAATGTGGAAAGCCTCCGCGATGTATCGAAAATGACCGGGGGTCTTAATCACTCTAACAAGACAACGCCAAAAAAGAAAATGAAAATGAGGAGGAAAAAGAAAACAGTCGATAAGCAAGCATTTAGGAACGGTTTCAACTTCTAAAAAGTGTACAACCATCCTTGGCGACAAGCGAGATCTTTTGAGACTTTTAGCATTTTCTCATGAATGATCATGGAAATCCTGTTTCTGAATGTTAAAAATCAATAAATCAATAATATTAATCACAATGAAAAAAAAGGAATTAATATATATAAAAAATAAATATACAAAATATAAGACTGTGTTCTGGTTTTAATAAATTATGTCGGAAACATTCTCACATCATTGACTTTATTCCATCAATGATTGTCTATTGATCATAGAAAAACCTAGCGAATTGGTTTAACAGTAAATATTGTGGGTGCTATGGATAACGTTTCTTGATTTAGGGTGAGTTACAATAGCTGTGACGTACAGTATAAAGTCAAGACGGGCAAACTTTCAATAAATCAACGGAATCAAATAAACTTCACCGAATGATAATATTAATTGTCTAGTTGGTGAATTATAAGGATATTAGAATTTGCATTTAACGAGGCACAATAATCATAGCTCCTGTTTCCACCATCTTCGAGTCTGTATCATGATGGTAAAAACTGATACTTTCTGATTTTTTTGTCAGCTGGTCAATATTCAGATTGCTTCTGTAATTTAATCAACGTAAAAAACAATCATATCACGCTAAAATAACCGCAGATAGTTAAAACGTCATATTGTTATCATATCTATTCTCTGCGTAAACATTGGTACAAGAGGCAGTTTAATAATTACTGCTAAGACAATAATACGATGATGTTTTCTAGGTCAACAAACCCCAAATTCATCCTTAGCCTTGTGGCGTTTTATCCATTCATGCTCTTAATGAACCTTTTATTCCTAAAATCGGCTTCTCTAGTTCAGTGGTTCAGTGGTTTGCAGCGTTGGCTGTGATGCCAGTGGCCCTCGCGTGAATCTAGCTCGGGCCCTGATTCATTGTCTTAATATAGTGAAGAATAGATGATTCTACTAGGTCCAGTAAATAGAATGGACAGAAGTCCTAATTAGATATTTTAATTTATATTTTCTGATTTGATTTTTTTAAAACATTCTGAATAGTTTTCCTCTCCGCTTGACCACGCTGTAAAGATGATCTGTTTGCAGACATCTAAGCTAGTTATTTGTTTATAGAGGAGAAGACTCTACCTTTCATAATTAATTGTGATAAAAGTGGAGCATTTTAGGAAACACGTGATTATTTAACACTCCAAATGATATCAACACATGGCTCTTGTAACTTATACGCTTGCCGCTTTTATCCCCTGCTCTTGCGTGTTGTCTGAATGTCACCCATGTCAATTTTATGATATACTAGCGGGCTTACCTTTTGTTTCAGCAGTTTACATTTCTCTTGATACGTAAATATAAATTAGTGTAATTAGGCTGCGGCTCGTATATTATGTGCGACAGGAAGAATGTGCAAATATTTCCATAATTAGCTTCATGGCATCTTTCTTCTATATTTTCTCTGTAAAATACGCACCAAAAACTAAAAAGCTAACAACTTTTCTTACAGTCGACCGATTTTCACCAAAAGCTTAACTACACACCTGGTAATATCTACCAACGTTTTGCTAAAGTTTCAGACATAATAAAGAGATTTTGAATTTTATTATGTAGATATTATTATAAGCATTCACACGGAATGTATACTATTTATAGTAGAAAGTTCGGGAGGAGAAAGTTTAATACAGAGATGTCAGACTATTACTGGAAACCGACGGCAAAAAAACGAGCGGGAAAGGATATGCACATGTAGATAGGAACCTAGTGATGGTTTAAATCGTATTCATGTCCGCCTTTTATCGTCTTTGACAAAACAAATCAGATTCAGATATTCCGTTGCTGCCGAACGGGTGACCAAAATACCCCGTACAAAATAACACTTCTTTAAATGTGTACGTTAGAAAAGTTCCAATCTGTGATTTTGGTATGAAGCGATTAGCCCTTAGACTTTTTGACTGAATGTCAACATTATTGTACTTGACATGGTCATCATCATATCTTATCGCGCCAGGGCTGGACCCAGTGTTGGGCTGGACAATTGCAGTCTTTTGTGTCCAAAGGATGTGCTTCATTGCTTGAGTTGAGTTGTCGCCTTGGCATTTACTCGAAGATGTGAGTCCCCACTTTTGACAATTGCTTCCTGGACTTGGCATGATGTACATGATGTACGCACATGGTTACACTTTACGGCCATTGCATAACAATACGTTAAATCACCATCGGTCTTAATTGAATTTGATTCTTATTATTTGGACAAAGAGACAGTACATGTAGCCATTACTGAAGATAGAAATTCTTATCGACCAAAGAACTATCGTCTGGTTTTAAAAATCTTTGAGGCCGTTTCTAATGTCACCCGATAAGAATATTCTGTTAAAAACTAAAGCATCTGTAACCTCAATTGAGTGACACTTACTCAATACAATCACCCTTTTATACTTTTTGAAAGTACATTATGAGACATTGTCACCCTTTCGTGCCTTTTATTTCATATCGCCCTTTTTCTGTAGTTAATAATAATCGATTTCACTTTACCCAGTAATGTTGTATAATGACATTTGTGACAGTAGTCGTTGGGAATGTAAATTATATACGAGCACTATTATTCATCATTGTAAGTATTTACATTTTTAGTCATCCGGGAAATGCTCTAAATAAATGTGATGGTGGATATCTGACTAGGAACATTGTGATATTTTGTAAGAAGTTTAATCATTTCACAATTAAAGAAAAATCCTCCTTGCATGATTTTTAATCAACTGTGAAAGTACACGAATTTCCCTGTTGAATCAGTCGAAGAAAGAAAAAGAGTTTTTGTTCCCTCTGCATCTAAAAAAACGACTAACGCCAGTATTCCAGCGGTGCAACGATAGTCAGCTTTCAAACCGCTAAAAGTGGAATATACTGTGTGTGTGTGTCTCATTGTGTGTGTTTGTGTGTGATTGTGTGTGTTTGTGTGTCACTTGGATGTTACTATTCGAGTAAGATAATAAAGGGTATCCATTTACGAACATTTCAATTTTCTTTGGTTTGAATCTGAAAAATGACGTTCTTTGAAATGTACATTTATGTCCACTGTGTATCATGTGTCCTTGTGTGCTTGCGTTTTCGTGTTTATGCGAGTGTGTATGTGCGCGTGTGTGTGT
>JAUUEB010507879.1:0-10118 GCA_032362205.1 Clione limacina | reverse complement strand
CTGGTCGAATATCTCGCGGGGGTGCCTTGGTTTTGCGTTACGCCACTGTGTGGCTTGTCTTGTTTTTTATACAACGGCAAAGCAGCATTTGGCAAATACAGTCGAATGCTTTTATCTGATTTATCGACTGAAAGAAAGTAATACAGGCTCATTTATATAAGTGACACTTGTTCTTGTTCTAGTAATACCCTTGTAAGCGTGAGATCTTTCACCCTATGAACCTTTATATGTGTTCATCTAATAATTTGTGTATGTGTGTGTAGGCATTGGGATGAAATCCACAGTTTTGCATCAATCGACACAAAAGTGTAATATAACATTTGGAATATAATAATAATGATAATATTATATATTTTAATGCACTGTATTTAGCGCTTTTCAACCTTGAGTTGCATTTATGGCGCTTTACAAACTAGCATTCAAACATATCAAAAGTTTTACAAACGATATGCGTGTATAAAGCATTCAGTTTGCGAAATCCTTATATTAACTTTCTTTTCTTTTGACAAATTACACTTAACATCTGATGGGGAAGTGTATGAAAGAAAGTTGTCTTTTCTGAGGTAAGAATTTGGCTTCTGATCCGAACAGGGGATAAACCACTTATTGTATAATACATTTCTATCAATATTATTATTATCCAGTTTTTCAATTTAATAATAAAGAAAATTGGGAGTACTCAACAATTATAAGTTTGTTCAACAATAAGCATAAGTGTTTATATTGTATATAAAGATATCCATTCCTCTACATAACTGACAACAATGTTGGATGTGTTTGGTTTTTAGCTAATAGTGGATCGAGACAGAGCTGAGCCCTTTATTATAATATGAAGTTAGTAGATTACATTATAGGTTACGGAGTTGAAGACGAAAGCTAAAATATAAAGATATCTTTAAAAGAGACCAGCGTGTTGATCATGATTTCATCGTTTGCTTATAACTCGCAACCGATGAAACTCTTGACCTTGATTGACGATCCAGCACGATACGTAATAATTATAAGACATTTTCTAACCGCTCTTTTGCATCATATCAAATCAATTATTTTTCTTTCGTGTCTAAAAGTGTAAATCCACAGGTTGTTTGTCATACAAAAGTATATCTTGTGATATATTGCGCAGTAAAGTTTTTGAGTCATAAAGGACAACAACGCCCACTTAAAATCGGGGCAGATCAAGCCGAAACAAGAAGTAACCCTACACTGTGCAGCTGTTAGGATTACCTTAGTGTAACCTTCAGATGTAATTAGTATTGTCCTAGATGAAGTGTGTTTATACTTAATTCGGGTCAAGGTCAGTTGTCAGGTTGTTAGAATATTGGTAATTGTATTGTATCTAAATTGCTTTAGGCAAATTGTTTCCTATGTTGTTTAAGATCTAGGTGATTTGGTAATTGAGATTGTCAGAAATTGCGTAATAATTAGAGGATAGGTACATAGTTTTTTTTTTATGGAACGATGATGAGAAGAAAATTTTTTAGGGAATACAAATAAAAAGATCCATGAAGATCCCAAGAATGAATATTGTAAACCAGCCAGAGAGAAGAGGGAGGACTGTGCTAATCTTCTGTAATATACTGATTTCTAAAAGTTATGTAACTCCCCTGGTAGATAATTAAGAACGGTATAACTTTTTTAATACCTTATAGAATTATTTGGAATTTCGTTGATAAGTGTTTGTAATATATTTGAGTAAATTGTGTGAATTTCTTGGTAAAATACCGCTTAAAAGAGCAGTAACTCTATAATCATACAATTATTGTTTAACCCCTAACATTATTTTTTACATAAAAAAAACTAATCTATACCAGCATATTAGTGTATACTGCCATTTTTTTACACCGACTGCCAATACAAAAAAAAACACGAAGTATCATTCCAAAAACTTGTGCTGGAACGCAAAGAAACGTTGTGATTTCCGTTATTGCATAAAATATAGCTTGGTCAATTGAATTTAACACAATTTGGCCAAATACAGTCTGTAGAAACAATATCAGCTATTTTTTTTCAGAAAAAATATCGTTTTTATTCTTAATTAAATTTGTGGGGACGCATTTTTATCACTAATTAGTTACTGCCCTTTGTAATAAGTTTTTTCAGTTACCTTCACACAATTGACAAACATTGTGTCTTAGAAATTGGTTCGCATAATTTTGCTGTAAAATATTTGCTTTCTGTCAATACATTTTTTGGAGTAACTGATCTTTGTTAACGGTATTTTCCAATAACCTTCATACAGTTCACTGAGATGTATCATAAAAACCGGTTGGCAAAATTTCAAAAAGTTTGATAAAGTATAAATAAAGTTATAAGACCCTCCGTTTTTAACTTTCCTATCTCCATTTTAATATGACTTTTCACAATATAAGAACAAAATTATCAAGAGAAAATTAAAAAAATGCATCTACGGCCCGGATTCGATCCCTATAATTTCGGATCAGAAGTCCGGCGCGCTATTCACTTTCCATCATAAAGGCATCTTTCTTGCCAATATTATGTTTTTTACATAACGTATCTCGCTATTTAAGTGCACGTATCTATCTCGGAACTTTAAAAATCAGAGACACAGTCAGTGCACATAGGCCATTTTATATGGAATATAAAAATTAATCTATTTCGTTTTTCTATGTATTATTGTCATTTCTTTTTTCTTTTCGGGCGTTTTTATCAAGTAAAGAGACGTGATATCGATAAGAAAAAAGATTGTGTCTACCTTTCCAAACGACAACTTAAGCGTAGCAGTTGGCTGTCATGCCTCGTCTCTCCGACACAGCTAATGAATCTGACAGGCTCAATATGCACAAGACACTTTATTTGTCTTGAATATATGATGAGAGCTAACAAATAATGTGGCAACATTTTGCCATGATGTGTTTCTTTAATAAACCGTTATTTTCCCAATCTAGCATCGAGCAGTGATTTATGTACAAGGCATGGTCGTGAACAAATATTGAGTACAACATGAAACGTTTTAACCTTGTATGGTTTGCGCAAGGGTTGAATCAAATTTATTTTGAAATGAAATAACATTTTCCACATTCGAACCATGACCAGTCAGGTCTCTGCTTCACACTCCTTTACGGCGTTGCTGCAAACAAATAATGTGTCATCAATGGATATCAGCTCAGTGCTCATTTGGTTAAAATAGTATGAATAGTCTAGACGTGCAAGGCTGTAATACAGATTCAATGTTGAAATAAATATTTACATGGGTTATTTGCTGCTCCTAATTCATAAATGGTTTCTTAACTGTTCACAAATCAAATACATTCAGTATTAAATCAACCCTTTGACAAGATTTTTTCACTTGAAATTGTAATACTTTATTTCATAAATACTAAAAAAATGTCTAGTTATAAAGATGCTGCCAAATCCTGTCTCAATGAGCGGATTGACAGTGTCTCTCCTTTAGTGTCGCCATCATTAGCTACCTACTTCAATCTCTTAATGTTTCGGCGGAAACGGTATAACTTCAGCCTGAGGCTCCACCTGCAGCAAAATGCTACCTGGAAAATACTTGAAATCCTATGCAATTTCCCCCTAGTTTCCATATTGCTCCATCCCCAAATGGCTCTACATACTTGTTATGCCATTTCCCATAGTTTTCGTAAGGCTGCTTTTCTTTTTCTTTCAGTTTAACTCATGTATTTCACAAGTGTGGTAATTGATCTTGCCGGGAAGCGTCTGCATCCTACTTCCGTATGCTCACTCTCCATCTTTTCTTCTACCCTTCTTAAATTAATGGGGCATATGTTGTTGTTATTTTAGCTTAGCAAAGGTAAAAATGGACTGATACTCTTACCCTTGATACCAACCGTTAAATGCGAATATGGAACACAATTTCAATTTGTGTTTGAACCGTAACCACATTCAATCATTTCCACCAATTGATAAGGAAGACACTTATCTTTGTTCGAACGTAAGACGGAAGTTCATGTCCACTATGAATCAGAAATATTAATGTTTTAGCATACCTTTACACAATTGAATGAAATTTTTGTTATTGAAAAGGAAGATTGTTCTTAAAATAATATTATGTCGTGTTACTCATATCATTCTAGGTTGACAGTCTGAGCCATTCAGCTGTTGCTTATACATATATATACAATACAATATATTGGTTCCCTAAAATACGTAAAGACAAATACATTGAGTTTCTACAGTAATAAGTTGTTTCCCAAAATTCAATGACATTGTTATGCCATATAAAATCACATACGGACTGTAAAAATAGACTTCAGAACATAATCACCACATCACTAATCAGATTCTTTAGAGTTTTAGAAACCTATCATTAAAAGAAAAGCACTTGGTAGATGAAAACATGTAAAATGACAAGATTTGTACAATCCAGGCAATTACATGTTATCATTTATTATTCAAAGTTCCCATAGTGAAGTGTTTGGTAGACATGGACTTTGTGAGGTAACTGTGTTTGGACCACGGCAAATGCACCATATTCATCTTTCTTATTTCCTCTCTTGAAGTAAATTAATATCTGCGAACAGTTGAATAACTGATAGATATTGGTATCATATAGTGTGAAATAACTTTTAAAGAGGGGTTATTAAAAAAAGCCAGTACTGCTCTTGACTAAAGCACAACACTTGGCAGTAAGCGTTTTGAAAGAATGCGTCATGAGTAGGGTGTAAAAAGTAGGGTGCCTTTGGTATTTGGCAACAACTGCTGTCTCTCTTAAAATATCTCTTAATGCACGTTTATACATCAATTTCTGGCATTCTTTTCAAATAAACTCCCGATGTCCATTATATTTCCAATATTTGTTCAGTTGTTTCAAATCTGTCAGTGGTTATGATCTTGTGTTACAGAAGCTACACATGTATTAATTAAAGGCATATCAGAACCTAAAAGATACATATTTTGATCGAAAAAACACTTTTTACCTCTCAAAATAGAACTAAGAATATAAGATGCCTTTAAAATTCACAATTTACATTAATTGTCAAAATCTATCCGAATGCCGATTAGTTATCTCATTTTTATCGTTTTATAAGAATGATTTCAAACTTTCACGATTGCCTTCGTTTTTAACTCTGGATGTAGAAGCTGCAATAATATTGTATCAAGATACTTCTAAAATGCAACTTTTTTTGCAATAAAGAATGTCTAATTTCCTGAATGAGCGTGCCCCCTTCCTTGCTTCTCTCATTCATAGCTAGTTTTGTTTAAATCATATGTCCCATAACCTTAATAAAAAATGTCGTTTGATGTCAATGAATGAAAATAATATTAAATAACGGACCTCAATTAAGACTCACCTGTAGCAATTGTTTAATTGAAGAATAACACCATTTGATCTTGTTCAACGTGAATAATCTAACATGATAGTATTGTGTTCCGTTCACGTCATATTATTACGTCATTTCTATAAGAATTCAATTAATTAGCCTTGCACATCGTTTGATATGCACCGGAAGATAATGTTATGAGTTATGCCAATTACTTCTTACATTATCTTTGACTCAGGTGTAAGTGTTTACACTCATTGATGTGATTATAAAAATATTTTGCCTATGAAAATCTTTTCATCTAAAGTGTAAGCACTCAGCAACACTCTACTTGCCTTCTTCATCATCACAAACGAGTTGTTTGTAAATGTAATTGTCATTCCTTCTGTTAGGTAGTGCAGTTGAACAATCCATTAAACTTTTAAAAGTGTTATTTAACGATTTAAAGAATTAGGTAATTAGAACTTTTTACCTTTGTTAATGAAGGATTGAGCACAAATTAAAATGTTAACAGGTAAGATAGGAGTTTGAAATGGTATCACAGTATCAGCAATTACAAATAATACATACAAGAGTAATAAGAAGCTTGTTTCGAAAACAGAATACCATTATTTGTCAAGCAATGGTTGTGGTTATCAGAAATAATTATTGTCCCCTGCCTTAAAATACTTCTTTTGTTAAGAACTGTTGAAAACTTTGATTTTGCAGCGAAACAGTGCAACAAGACTATTTTATAATCAATATAGTATGTTGTATTCATAGTATGCCACTTTGAAGAAAATTACCGTTGAAGTTATTGACCTTTGAATTTTGCCGGAAGCATACATGACGTCATAATTCGATCAACTGGTCATGTTTTGAGCTCTTCACGATTATTTATACTCAATTTTATGATCAACCGTGCACCTGTTTAATGAAAGGTAATTATTTATATCTTTTTCAGTGAAAAGAATTTCCTCCGTACTTAACGATGTGTGGGAAGTAGAAAGTGACGTCTTGGATACGAGGTCATTGTGACATAGATTCATAAAACCTATACATCATAAATAGTCTCAGTTTAAAGGTTGCACTTTTCGCACTTTAAAGTTACGAGAAATTGCGTTGTTAAGTGATTAGGAGATATCCAAACCGTTCTTTTTCTCAATTCCTTTTCCTCGGCAACTTTACTTTATGCAATACCGTTTTAGATACAAAACAAGTTGTGTGCGCAAATTGAAGACTTTGTATTTGTTTATATCGCAGTTCGATGACCTTTTCGAATTTTGGAGAGTGTTATGAGACAAACACACTTGTATGCACACAGTCATTGCGAAGAAGCAGCTGTGCAGCTCTTAGTGTTTGGAAAATAGCCAAAATACATTACCCACTATAAACCGAAAGTAGCCCGTGTTGACGCGAGGGCTCAAACCCAATAACTCTCCTGAAGGATTCAAGTACTCTCTCCACTTGTGTTTATTAGTTATTTGTTCGCGGGCATCTTTTCGGGAATGTTGAAACCGTTTTTGCATGTGTGGTACATCCTTCACTCGACCTGACCTAATTAATTCACGTAATTTATTTGACAATAATTGGTAAGTATAATGGTGAAAAAGGATCAAAACTGCTATACAGAATAAAGCGTTGTCTTATCTATCTTTCAGCGTCATGCCAACCTTAACATCAACATTTCATTATCATTTTTTTTTCTAAAATATAAAAAGAGCATGAGATGTAGTTTGCAGTCCAAATGTCTAGAGCGAATGTTGAGAATTAACATAACCAATTTATAAAGGTCGGTACCATTTCTGTTAATTCAAATTCTCATTTAATCAAACATGTGTACATTTAATGATATAACATTGCTTTATATGTTTATGTATGGTTTTGCTCATACGGTTATTTGTATGTCTTTGAATATTACTAATGAAGTCAAAGGCATGTCTAAAGCGACGCCGATCAGAATCATTAAGGGGACTTTGTGTTATTGTTTCAACAGATAAACTTAATCAAAATCAGAAATGTTCCCGCCTGAGTCAAACAGGGGTTTCCATAGTAACGACGTCTTTCAGTCAGCAACGTTCAGCTGTTTTATCTTACAAATCATTTTGCATTCTGGTTGCTAAGTGAATAAATATAATTCATGTATAAGTGGATGAATATGACAATAACGCTACATGACCACTGTACAGTACACTATCCACCGTGTCCATCCATATACATGACTGTCAGGCTTTTATTCTACCTCATAATACTAATAGGGAGCTATCAAGTGCCGCATCAAAAGATCCTTGCTTCCAAGGCGAAAGTTAATGTCTTCTGTTTATACTTTTTTCAAACTATAGATTTTCAAACAAAAGTGCTTACGTAGATTGAATTTAGTATAGTACTTAAGTGTAGTAATATTCATTTGATATCGAAATTATACTGAACTGCCACATGGCTAATCTGCTAACTGTTAATGACACATTTAACGCTACTTTGTTATACTTTCCAAAATGGATTCGTTCAACATATTTGTTAACTGGTATTTACTTATATAAATAGCATCATATGAATGTAGGTCACCGTGGTTTGGACAGCTCTGAAAATATAGTTTGTTCAAGGACATACATTCTACATAAAGGGTGCACAGGCTATAATCAAGTCAATGACAAGGGGTTAAAAACTATAGCCCTACAGAAGATGTCAAAAATAATTAAATGTGAAAACAACATTGAGCCTGTAATTGTCCAAGATTCGAGTCATAAACAAAGTTCCTCTTTTCATAACTCCAAAAGAACAACAAAATAATATAACCCTGGGTATGTCTACATCTCGAATAACGCTATTATTTGACAAATGGTGTATTTATTAAAAAGAAAACCCGCATTTTATATAGGTGGGTTACATCTGCAACAAGAGATCACATTTCATCATTTCACAACATCACAGCAAGAGTTCTTTTTACAGGATTCTTTCTATATACAGTGCAGAAATGTCAAGGCCGCTAAACCTACGTCACCGAGATATATGTGCTCCGATAAAGAAGACATGTTATTTCCAACATCGATCAAAACAAGATGCAACAATGTTGACACCACGACTTGTACCTTGATTGAAAACATTCAACTGTGCGAAACTAGTTACTGAAGTAGGCTCAAAACTGACACTTTTGACATATTTTCTTAAGAAGTTCATCTCACAATTCCATTGTGTTGACATGGCTTGAATAAAAGAACAACATGTTAATAATTTACAAAACATTGCTTTTTAACGTTGAAATACTGATCGTACGCTGATGATCAAGTAATCACCGTAAAAGTTGTTGAGTCGTTTGTGTGGTTTTGTATTTCGATGTGTCAGATAAGAAGTTAAAAAGCAAACAATGTTTTTACAATATAAACTGTAAAAAGTAAAGTATCTTCTTTGATATAAGAGTGTCCCTCTTTGGTTCTGAATTGTAAGCCACTTGGTCTTATATATTCAAGATATGTCACCATGATCCTTCTATATGGTAGCCTTCATGTATTATTATAATATGTATGATGATTTTTCTATTTTATTCATGCGTGTCTTTGAAGACATTGTCCATGCTAAGTATATTTTGTGTTTGTCAAAGATTCAATTTCACGTATGGACGGTGTAGCCATTACCGGTTTAAATGATCAACATTTAAAGTCTCCCAAAAGCCCCCAAAACGTCATTAACTTTTACCGTCTGTTGACTTCTTGAGCTCTTCGCGATGCTAAGTTTGACATATAGCATAAATGTCAACAAAACCCGTAAGCTGTCGTTGGCACTTATCCTGTTCTTGACATTGTGTGTTTCCTGGTGATAGTTCCATTGAAGATTGTGATTGATGAACACAAAAAGAAACATCAGATGCCTTGCGAGTTGACAAGAAATGATTCCAGAAGTATTTTAAATTTTTCCTTTGTACGATCATAATCACAATTTCGACTAAAGAATTGTTTTCCATTTCGTTTTGGCTTACACTCTATCAAGGTTGAATCTTACAAAATGATGTCATTGAAGTCATACAAGAAAAAAATGGGTAATCATGATCACATTGTTCATCTATCACAACAGTTTTTAAAAACTGACGAGAATATGCAGAATGCTGACCAATAAAATTACATTTTTTTCATTCTATTTGATTATCTTTATTGCTTTACATTAAGAGTGTACTTAATATGAAACTGTGAAATGCTTTCTATAAGCGATGATTCACATAACAAAAAATGGTCCATCAAAACCAAGCTGTTGAGAAATAACATCTGTAGTAGAGGAAATAACGAATTATTGTGGAACGATGTTCCTCCGCCTGCTTATATCGTCGATTAACTATGTGTGTACCAGAGACCATGCGTAGCATCTTACTAACCACATTCAATGTTTTCATGCTTTATTTGTGCATGGTTGCTTATTACAAGAATAATTTAAAACATGATAAAAGCGTGAAACTTGGCAAAACAATTGCTCAAAATGTATCTGTTGAAAACTAGTTTGTATACTGATAAAAATTGACCAAAAATGACAAGCCGACTGCCGTCACAAATTAATGATACATTCGTTTCATTGTTCAGCCATAATGAATCTATTTTTAGATTTAACGACAGATATTCAGACCCTTTTATCAAATTTTTCCTGTGATTTAAGACCCATAGAGTACTCAAGTTGAAAAGGAGCGATAAGCATAGCGTGCACGTATACTCAATCCGCACGCTGAGGTATTCAATGATATATGAAGTTCATGTACGTGGAATAATCCTCACAACGACTACCAAACAATACAAGTGATGCACAATTCATGCACGTGCACCCACCCCGCAGGATGAGGTATTCCATTGATATATTAGACCATTCTTAATCTGTAAATAAAGCTCATATCAACTACAAAAGCAGCTTAGA
>JAUUEB010507868.1:0-10118 GCA_032362205.1 Clione limacina | reverse complement strand
ATCTTTGCTAAACAGTAGCAGAAATAAAATGTCAAAAAGAATTAAATCATGCTGACTGCACAACAAATGTAAAGATATACTCTAATACATTTACAGACAAGTATACCAGGGGCGTAGCCAGTATTATGAAATGGGGGGTACAACTTTAGATATAATCAAAACAATGGCCGCGAATCAGCCGACATTTTTGACATAAGTTACAAATGGTTCAAATTGAGGGCAATTTGTATCACAAATAGGCAAAAATGTTGTAAATAAGTAAAAAATTGTGCAATTCTCGAAAAAAACGTGCTTTTCACATGAATTTTCTTTTTAAAAAAAAGGTCTAGGGTCGGGACCATTTTCCAGGGTCGGTCGGGTTACAGTAAACAAACACTTTTTTTGGCCTAAGACAAAAAAGTTCTTAACCAAACCATTACTAAGTTTTTAATATGTTACCCACTTACTCGCTGAGTCATATTTTAGCAGTAAAAAGCCGTCAAAAGCTACTTGATAGCTACTTAAAAACAGTGACCACAATAATGTTTAATCGCAATAATGTGATATTGTTACATGTCCACGATTTCAAAAGTTATTTCAGTCATTTACGCAGTGGCGCGGGAACCAGGGGTTCTGAGGGTGCTGCAGCCCCCCAGGTACCAAACCTCCATAAAACAAAAAACATGTCAGCACATATGTGACGTTCTCCCGTAACCCTGACCCTGCTGTGAGTACGTTGCCACGGCTGACATTAATGTAAAATCAAAGAGTATTGTCTGCAATCTTTTGACTTTTGTCGATATATCAGTAATGGCGATATCATGTTTGTGTGTGTGTCAAGCGCGTTACCAGGAGTCTGAAAAGGAGGACAACAAGTATATTGAAAATCTATGAAAATCTATGGACATTTTAAAAATTAGTAACGAATTGTGTGAATTTCGAGCATTTATGACTCGAAGGGGAATTCCCCCATATCCTCCTGGCTACGCGTCTGGTTCCCCGATCACAATTTGTGACTCGGGGTATATTTTGTGTTTGTGTGGGGGATGGTTTTTCAAAAAAGGAGACGAGGCTGGCAGCAGTTGGCCAAATAAAAAATCAAGATTGAAAACATTGTTTTTACGTGCTTTGGTGAGGGGGTGGTGGTAAAGAACCCTTTCCTTAACTCTCCATGATGCCTTTACCGTGTGAACATAATTTATCTGAGGTATCGGCCTACTCAAGTGACTCAATCCGTGTAACATTCCTGTGTTATTGTTTACTTTCAATATTCGATCCCTCTTTACGCACACATAAAATGTAACCCATGTGAATAAAGCTCACTTTGCAATTTTTTATTGGGCGTTTCAGTACGTAGTTAAAGCTTTGTTTTTATGTTGCTTTGCCTTGCCCCCCTCCCAATGAAGATCTTGTCAACCCCATAACTCTTGCAGCAACTAGCAACCTCTTTTGACGACTATAGTGTTTTCAAGCGCTTTCTGAATCCTTAATCAATCATTGATTTCAATAACAGGAATCATAAAACAAAACACTCTTAGACATTTTGTCTTTTATTGAGAACTAGTGGCTTAGTACCCGGTCTTGTCCGGTAAGATACAAAAAGAAAGAAAACACAAATTTGGTGTGTGTGCGTGTGTGTGAACGGTAACATGAATATTAATACCTGTTCATGATCATTCGATGGTCTCGATTTTTATGAGTTGGGCCGAGTCCGTGTTCGAACACCCGTTTTATAGTACTATATATCAGTAGTAATACAACGAAATGATGAACTATGAGTGGTCTCCCCTCTGTGACAGACAGTGGTTGCAAGAAACATGATAACGTGTCGACGCGTTACGGGGGAAAACCTTTGATGTTTTCAGTCACTGGCTTTACAAATGTTCAAGATAATTTTTACTCAATATAAGTTTAATTAAAAAATGAATGACATTTTTGAAATCATTAAGCTATCTGGCCGCGGGGAGCATTTTAAAGCCTTTTTATAGAAATTATAATTTTTTATTTTCAAATCTAACATTTCACACGTGGAATTTAACCGGAAATATCGTTGATACCTTTACACCTTTACACCGACAACTGGTATCACATATGACGAGTGGTTGAGAGCGATCGATCATGAGTGGGTCGTTTTGAGTTGAAATTCAAGTGAGAATTTAACCGGAAATATCGTTGATACCTTTACACCGACAACTAGTATCAAATATGATGAGTGGTTGAGAGCGATCGGTCATGAGTGGGTCGTTTTGAATTGAAATTCAAGTGAGCATTTCTGACAACTATATCGTTTGAACAGTTTTGAGCGTTGGATCGAAGTGATCGTTTGACTCTGAAACGATTTGACTTCAACTCTAATGAATATCCCGTTTAAACGTTAAACCTTTTCTTAAGTAATGGGTTGAAAAGAACTTTTTTATCTTAACTAATTTGAATATAAAAAAAATAGATCTTCTGAGACAAATGGAAATATTCAGATTATATATTCAATATTGCAATAAGTTTGAGATCAATCCATTCAGTAGTTCAAAAGATATTCACGAAAATGTTGCACCATTTGTTTTGGGACATACTATAATTAGCATGTACTATGTAGTGACTTGATTTGTCCCCCTGTCTGTGTCTCCCTTTATGCCGTTAGGCAACGTGTCTGTCTATTATGGTTGTTTCCATTCACTTTGCGGTTATTATTGACGTAATGGGTAATATTGCTCGTTCGAAATTACAAATACCACTTGGGTTTAGTTTGGGTCTTTTACAGTACATATGCCTAGAGCGAAAAAAAGCTATTTCTTTGAACTCGGTGACGTCATTTTTTGTTATTGCTTTATTTTTCATATAAGAAAGGTTACGATACAATTCCCTCAGAGCCTGATACTTCAATTATCATATTACCCATTCCATTGGTGATGAGGCATTACTCTTCAAAGCGACGCAAACAGTGTATAATTGTATAGATGTGTTCTTAGATCGGAAGCATGTATAACAGCTTTGATATGTTTTTTAGAGTTATGTCGGCGAACCCTTTATATGAGATTCGAGGAAGTCAAGCAGATACATCAAAGCTTGCTTAACCTTAGATCATGAATAGGGTGAAAAATAAGGTCTTTCGATAATCTAATGCGTTTTTCAGCGACTTATAAATGAAAAAGAAATGCCTTTTAAGATCTTGCCAAAACAAAAAACTAGCATAAAGAGTGTTGACGTTTTTTTAAGTTGACAAAGACACATGTTGTAACAGAAGCGGGGAGGCAGTTAAGTAAGATTTGGTTGCATTTAGTTTTTTTGTGTTTTTTATTTAACGAAATGTCACAGTGGTTTAGTAAGAAAGCCAAGCGACATGGCAGATAACCGGATAGAACAACACCGTCTTTAGCCAATTGTGGAGATATTTTAGTTGGAGGGTATTGGGCGTGTATGTAAAGTGTCTTTTGGCTAATACAATTACAATGTGTATTTTATTAAGATACTAACGGTTGGCAATCTTACTGCTAATGGCATTTCTGAAAACACAATCAATATTACGTTTTAAACATTCACAACATATCGCGGTTCCTACTCATTGAAACATTAAGTCACTGCTCTATCGATGGTTAGCCTTATTCATCCAATTCAATGTGTACCATCTAAAGATTATTCAAGTATGATGACCTGTTGTGTAAGCTTTTAACTTGTTCTCGGGCGTCCGGATAATATTTTCCTTACATCAACCTTTTCATTAATGTTCACTGTTCAAAGTATTCAAACTTGCCTTTTATGTGTGTCCCTTTGGATATTTCAGTAGTTAATAGTACAATTTGCATGAATCTTTTTCTTTCACAGTTGGCGAAGACAGTTATGACCCGGTTGCTTTCTTCGTAGGGCTGGGCTCTAACTTTGGTCCAGTGAAGTCAAACCAAGATCTCATATTTGACAGAATTATCACTAACGTTGGTCGATCTTTTGATGGTGAAACAAGCAGGTTTACTGCTCCATACAATGGAACATACAGCTTTACAGTCACTGTTGCTGCCCAGGGAAGACAGAGGGTAAAAAGGGCATGTAACTTTGAATCATATATTTCCCCGTTGCATTTTATGTGTTTGCTAATCTATTGTTAATCTTAAATTGACGTGATACTTTTGTGATCTTAATACACAATGTTAGTTTTAGTTTTCTCCACTTGCCCATATTTTATTATTTTGTTCCCCCTCGCCGTAAAATCAAAAGTGACCTGTTTTTGTTGATTGCTTTACTCCCCCCTCCCTCTGCAAACTTTACCGAACTTAAGGAATCTAGAAGCAGCTTTTTTCGACCATCCTACCAAAACCGACACGTTTAAAGTAATGAAAAGTGCTCAGAATGTATCGGAAATAATTGCAAACGAAAAGTATGATCGAAACAATTAAAAGGTGTATCTTATTTTGTTTTCTGATCTTGGTTCAATAGTTGTATATCCGGATTTATTTTTGACGTCTTCAAAAATTGAAGTAAGAAAATAAAGATTGAATCATTTTAAGTATGTCCTTCACACAAAGAACCATACAAATATAATTGTAATGGCATTGAGTGACCTTTATCTGAGTAATTGGCTCTTTTCTGAGAACGGCGTTCTCCATACATTACAGTTATGTACATATAGTAATGAATAGAATATTTTGCGTGCACTGGTCATGGTTATGGTATATTAAGCATGTTGTTTTTTATTATTAAACCTAGTATTTCAAGTTCTATGGGTGTAGTATAACAAGATATTACAGTACTCAAAAAATATTATCGATTTGCACTTATAAGGGACATGCAAGTGAGTACCCACTCATAAAATGCAGATATTCTAATTATAACATTATTAAACCATTGGTCCTTTTAAAGAAGTTTTTCATTAAGCAAAGTATATTCTAACAATAAATTGAAGTCGTCCTAAAAATGAACTAATTAAAAAAAAATTATTTAAACTAATAAACTGAAAAAACGCTAATAATTGTCAAAATTAGTTTCACTTCAACATGACATTTTTTTGTGACAACAATATACTGTCACGTGATTGTTTAAGAGGTAAATCATATTTCCCTACTAAATACTTAACCATGAGTAGCAAAAACTTCTTTTTTGGTATTAATTATATTAAAACCACGTTAAAAAGTGGCTCTTTTCATATTATAATCTTATGATCGTCAACCTGCATTTTCGTTTCAGGCTGCAGTGGAAATTGTCCACGACGGAAAGATGGTTGTCACGGTATGGGCTGAAAGTTTCCCGGTCTGGGCGTCTGCCTCCAACACTGTCATCTTGAACATTCAAGAGGGAGACCAGGTCTGGTTGGTCCTACTGAGCCGAGCTTCCCATGTGCATGGCTACATGTATACCACTTTCTCGGGACATTGCCTCTATAAGGGTGTTTGACGAAGGCTTGGTGGCAGGTTCCATGCCGGAAATAACCCTGCACAATCCTGATTTGGTGATCGGCAAAGGAGAGAGAGTTACTGATCAGGTCCTGGAAGAGCACCTTGTAGATAGTTCCGTTAGCTCTGAAGGACACGGTAGTGATTTTCTGAAAAGTGACGTGGGGTTAGGCATAAACAAAGATGAAGAACCAGATATGGTGGTTGAAGTGATTGTAGATAATAGAGTGACGCCACATAAACAAAACTATGAAGTTGGTAGTAAAATCAATTTTATTCATTTAGACGAAGTGTCCAATACTTTTGAACATACCAAGGCGAATGATAATGAAAGCAAGTATCATGCCAATGGAGACAATGGTAATAGTATAAAAGCTCAATGCAAAAACAATAATCCTTTCATTCCTGATCAAAAGTGTCAAAACACCTTGGGTTCTACTAGCGGTGACCAAGATTCTACCGGTGACTCAGAAAATGAATCTGGTCATACAAAAAGTGACGCCTTTCATTCCAAAACAAACATGTTAGCTTCTGGAGAAGAAGATATTCCAAAAACAAAGACAAGTGAAGTGAAAAGTTCTTGTAGCGGCTTGTTTTCAATAGTTTATGTATTTTATATAACAATGTGTATGTGTATTGTGCAATATATTAGAATTGATGTATAACATAAATTACTTTAAGTTTTGAATTATGGGGATGGTGGAATAATCCTATTTTCCTTGTACTACTAAATTATCCACCCCCTAAAAGTATACTGTTGTTAATTAAAGATATGGATATTACGATACAACGATTTGGGACTTATTACGATTTTCAATATGGTATTACATTAACAAAATCTGTATAGATATAAATTTTAAAAAAACTGTTAGATACCGTTATAGATCATAATTTATTACTACCTTTTAAAACAAATCCATCCAGCTTTCCTCATTTTAATTTCTTTCATTTTAAGTGTGCGTTAACAGATCGGAAAAACGCAAATCAGGAGAAACGAAATCCCCCACAAAAACTATTAATAGATTTAAACTTTTAGTAACACTTTTTTGCTATAAATAGAACATGTATAAATAGACAGTCGTTATTAGAAGTTATTGATTTCATGTCATTTAATGGTGGATACGTATAGAACATCGTTTTTAACTTTTAAATCATGTGTATCGTAATCGTCTAAGCAAACAGTAAGGAATGTTGGTTCTCCTGAACATGAAACATATACATCTCACAACAGATTAACGTAGTTGAGCATATTTTATGAACAACTGTACGCGAGTTTCCAAAAATGTTTGGTTAAAATAAATCACTGCGTATAATTCAACTTGCACTTAAGTTGAACCAGTCTTTGGTTCATATGATGAAGACTGAATTTCTTTTGAATTCGACAAAGACTCAGTGATCAACACTATTAATCATCTGTTGTTATCTAGGTCAAAAATTGTTTGTTTACATATCATCATATACAATTGTTTATGCGCTATATCTACAGGTAAATATATTAACTATTTTTTGGGAAGCACAAAAATTCGAGTACGCTCATCACTAAACCAACGCGGCCCCTTACCCAAACGACATTTTGAAGGAGCGTATATATACCCGAAATTCTAGTTTTTTTAAATACAGTTGTTTAACAAATTTTCATATTATAATTATCATTATTTTGATCATGATATGTAGAAAAACAACAATAGTTTAGGAAAGTGATGTTTTATCCCATTTTGTGTTTTTGTTGTACATTATAAGAATTAGATAATGTGTAATAGTCTCCTTGTGTTTATAACTGTATTTAAATGATCAATATGCATATGATAGTTGCTGTTTTCATACCGTGGATAGCTGTTTTGTGTCTACACTTGACACCACAACAGAGAGAGAGAGAAAGATTGACGGCGATGTCGTTATTGTTATTGTTTCTAAATATCAGAGACGAATACGAAAAAAGTAAAAGACCCTTTTTAAAATTAAAATTAAACTGCTTAGAACAAATGAGTCAAGCAATATCTTTTTTTTTAAAATGACAACTTCTCCGATTTGAAATATTGACAAGAAATAGTGTCACTTTAATTATGATTTTGATGATGTTGTCCTTTGCTTTGTTTTTTGAAACTTAATTCATCATCAAAACGAATCTAAAACTAGACGCAAGTTCAAAGAATAACTATAAAAAGAATAGTCTCTTCATCATTCGAAGGATCTCAATTTGTTATTGTTTTGAGATTAAGTAGCTTTAAGCTTTACATTCGTTAGTGTGTATACAGATAAAGAATTAAGTACGTGACGTCATGGTTCAATTTTGTTTTGTAGTCTTGAGTGTTGAATAAAGAAATTCCAACTGCTTCTATTCTTCATGCTGACTTTATATACACATGTACAATTATTAAAGAGGATAATACTCTGGATTACTTAAATAATCAAAAACATATCATCAAGAGTGAACGTAAGAGTATCAATTTCGTGTCTAATGCTGGTATGGTTTTAATCATTTTATATGCAAAAGTAAAAATATTCTTCAAAGGGTTTTTAATTAATTCAGTGTATGTATCTTCGTGATTGATGAAATTCGTGAGACTAAACCCAACCTACACATCCCTGTTTATTTCTATTTTTTAGGGCGTCTATATGTATAAGGAACATAGACAAATGTATAATCTTTGATTAATATTATACATTTTATGAAATATCTGTAAATATTGTGATATATTAAAGTTGATGTTATACAGATAAAAAAGTTCTTAGTTTTATTTACTTTGACCAGTTGAAATATTATATCATAATTGTAATAGATTTGATGTGTACGTTTAGGGTGTACCTCTAGTCTGGTATGTTATTATGGTTTCATATATATAGTGTAAGACTATGCATATTTCTGTTTATAAATTGTGTCCCCCAGGACTCCACACAGCTTGAAGTTATTAGAAGAACTATCATGAAGTTATGGCATGACAGAGGCAAACTAAAGACATAGAGTTTTAATAAAATTATGTAACTTTCCTCGCATCAGTACGCGTTATTACACTTCTCTAGCAATCCCTTCATGAATGCACAATGCATTGACAAAGACTATATATTATATCAAAATACGTACGTTAAGTATGACAGCCTGTCATAACGCGTGGATTTAAAGATAGAAAAAGAAAACTATGCAATACCCTGTTACAGTGTATATCGCATTTATCATGGATAGCTACGAGATACTAAATAATTGTGTCTTCTGAAACGAAACACAGTAAGTAAAAAAATAGAAAAAGGCTCAATTCTTACGTAATTTCATAGTTATTCCGTATTGTATTAATGATATAAAATATGTAAGACATGAATACTTATTATATACAACTTTAAATAAAAGAACCTTGTCAAGTATCAATAATAATAATAATAATAATAATAATGATATTTATATACCGCTAATCTGTCCCCTAGTGGCTCCAGGCGGTTTACAATTGTTCTAAACATGTAAATAAAAGTATTAAAATACATATACATAGAATATACATGAATAAAAATGAAGCTCTTTCTAGAATAGAAAGATAGACAAGAACCAATGTGCATAATCAAAAATCATAGCTTGATCAAAATATAGTTTGAAATAATATGTCTTTCAACTACTTTTGAAAACTGTAACTGAGGTCGCATTTCTGATCTCTAGTGGGAGCGCATTCCAAATACGTAAATACATTCAATAAATAAGTAAACCTACTTTCTCTTGACGATATTCAAATACCCAGCCAATTATTACGCTAGTGGTCACATTCGCCCTATGTTACCAGGTCGATTACTTTAGTAACTGTATTAAACGTTAAACACTTATTCTACTAACGCGCAGTTGTAAC
This sequence comes from Clione limacina, assembly GCA_032362205.1. Lineage (NCBI taxonomy): Eukaryota > Metazoa > Mollusca > Gastropoda > Pteropoda > Clionidae > Clione > Clione limacina. The sequence continues at coordinate 934 of JAUUEB010507868.1, read as the reverse complement.
TGCTGATACAGATGATCACAGTCAATAATTCTAGTTTTGTATATGAACCTAATAAAATAATTGTTCCCTGTTTTCCCCCATGTTATTGTTTGTGACTCAAGCGTACGTATTTAATTGAATGAAAAATGCTTGTTCTGTGCATTGCATTGCATTTCATGTATTCTACACATAAAAGAAAAAGGCATATATACTGGCGGACTAAAGAAACGCAAATTAAGTTTTTGATTTTCAACATCTGAAAAGTTTAATTTCACTTGTTAAAACTTCCTGAAAATTTGTCAGTATTTTTGCCTTACAATTGTCAACATTTTGTCAAAAGGACGAGAAAATATTAACGATAGATATGCTGAGTCAGCAGCTTTTGTGAAGGGCTTTTAATTGACACATAAACTAATTATTCTGGTGATAGTTTCACAATGTGTTAAGCTTGAAGATTGAAAAGGGAGATATTGTTTAACGTCTGATGTAAGCAATACCTTGCTTCTTCAATTAACCTATTTCTCTTTTAATGTACGAGTTGTTTCATGAAATCATGTTTGCCTTGTTCAAAAGTAAGAAGATAGAAATCGCCGTATCAGGAGGCTAATAAAATCAAAGTTCATGAAAATCAAAATTCAAACTCAATAAAATAGCATAATTGGCTGAAGCTAATTCAAACTTTGCATCAAGTCATGCAGTAAGAAAATTAAAGTGTTCGATAAAATTATGCTTTATTCATTATATTTTGGTTCATTTTAACTTTTGAGATATCCACATGAATAAATAAATTGTTTTGGGGATCCTTCCCCTTGTCAATATCCTGGGTTAATGATGTCCCTCGCTCGGCCACTTGGCGCCAGATTTTTGGCGGCAGTATTGATTTGTGTGCACCCCCCTGGTGGAAGTTTTTTGATGTTTGTTGGGCTCATGATGAAAAAATTGTATTGTTTTTGCC
>JAUUEB010507857.1:0-10118 GCA_032362205.1 Clione limacina | reverse complement strand
AGACAGATCAGGTGCCCTGTAAGCACAACAAAGAACTATGGGGGCCTTGCCTGGGATATTTATTTTAGCAAAAACTGTTTCTGATTTCTTACCTTCACAAATGAAAATACTGTTGAAAACTTTTTTAATACAAAGAAAAAACCCTCCTCCTCCCCTCTTAGTTAATGTTGTTCAGCTTGTTGACCTTAATGCATCTCTCTAACTGTTTTTTTTCTGCCATTTTCTTTTTTATTTAAGTAAAAACATACACAGTCAGCCACACACACATGCTTTGACATTTTTTGTAATCATTTATGTGAAACACTTTTAAATATCAGATACCAGCATGGTTCCTACCCAGTAATATCTTAAAGAGAAAAAATATTAATTTTCAACATTTTTTCACAGTGAGCTGGTTGCCCTTGAAAGTGAACGCCTGCGAAAGGACATTACTCAACTTGAAGATGCTCTCTACTTACATTCAAGATTCAAAGAGAAGGAAGAAGAAAGTTTACAAGGCATAATTAGGTACATTAGACACTAAATGTATTTTTTTATCTGAACTCTTCTTATGAAAGAAGAAAGAACTCCTATTTGGACTGTAGTCATATAAATTTAGTTGTCTTTTGGCAACTACTAGTTGATGATTTTATGTTTTTTGTGAATTAAATATTTTAATTAAAAAGAAAGATGTAAAGATATTAAAGTACAGTTGACCCCCGCTACAGTGCCATTCACTTCTATGCGAAAACACCTACAGTGCCATTTTTTGCAAAGCACATGATTTTTCCTTCTATTTCTTTGTTTAAAAAACCTACTGCGCAAATTTTGGACTACAAAAATTTGTTACTATGCGATTTTTTACCTGCACCAGTTTGTATTTCCTTCTTTAATCAACACCGCTACAACGCAAATTTTATATGAGAAACTTTGAAGAAGGACACAAATCGGAAAACTTCATCGCCAAAAACAGCTGTGACACATGCTTTCATGACTGCACATATATGCATGCAGCATAGTTATACAACACTGCTCAGTGTCGCCCAACTACCCCTCCTTTCTTTCTGACATGACCTTACGTTAATGTCGTTTTGGCCTAATTGACACAGTGTGAAGTGCATAGTAACAACCTGATATTGTATTGGGGTGACAGTCACAAAGTTTCCAGCAGCTACTATCTAAAACAAAAGCATGTAAACTAAAAAGAAAACAAGACAACAAATTGACCATAAGGTAAAAAAGTTTAAAGGTTTATAATTGCAGAATTTGACAGGCGAAAGTCATCTTGTGACTCATTCTCTTCAAAATAAATATTTTCAATGATAAACAGATACAAATTTATTATAGATTTTTTCCTTTTTATTTGAAACATTCAACTATGTTACTCCAGGCATATTAGGAGTCATAGTGTAACCTTGGGGCTGGTTTTTTAGCCAAGTTGTGACCGACTGACTTTAACTCTTTGTCATAGACATGATGGATTCCTTTCAAAGCTGATTTAAGAGGACCAGACAAATGGTAGCCATAGGGGGATAAATCAGGGGAATAGCGTGGGTGTGACAGAGGTGTCCACCCCATAGAGGTGATTGTCTCCCTTGTCCTGGCACTGGTGTGACTTGGTGCATTGTCGCGATGAAAGAGCACCCTGTCCATGGCAAGTCCTGGTCTAACTCGAAGAATCCTGGCTTTAAGCTTCTTTAACGTTTGAATATATAGTCCAGATTTAATTGTTAATCCTCTTGGGATAAATTTGAAATAAATCACACCACGAACGTCCCAAAACACAGTTGCAAGAATTTTCTTTGAACTTATCTCTGCTTTGAACATTTTTGGTCTGGATGGCTTCTCCAGCTACCGCAGGATCACTGAGTCGGTTCAACCACCTGCAGACGGAATACTGATTTAAAGTTTTGTTTTTATATACATTTTTTAATCTTTTGATAATGTTTACCTGTTTTATCCCTTCACAATGAAGAAATTCAATCACTTCTCGTTATTTACAACGCAGTGCCATTGGGGTAGCTATTTTGAAGTGACGTCATTTCCACGGAAACGAACAAAATGAAAAACAGAAAAATGTAACTTTAAGAGTATACTGAAATGTACAATCGTGTACATTTTCAATTATATAGCGTTTAAATTACTCGTTTTATTTAACTTTATGCATTACTTTTTGAATGACCCATGAATATATATGTCCTTAAGCTTTTCATCCTACTGGGAGAGGCCAAATCTTTGTTTATATTTTCTCCATTTCATAAGTCTCTAGAACAATTTCATTACTACACATTATTCCATCGAAAATATCCCAAAGATAATTCGATTATCTGTTGTCTATTTGAACGAAATCGATAGTTCTTGTAGCTAAATGAGCCAAGACTATCGATTTATCTAACAGGCATTGGAGATTTAAAAAAAAGAGGAAATTAGTATTAAGATGATATATGTAAGTTCACCAGAGCAGACTGTGAGTTAAATAATGTCTCTTATGCGTTTTTATTATTTTATTGCAGACGAGCTGGATCTGAATAGATGGCTGTAATTTTCTACTTCAAAATAAATATCACATCCTTTCATTATGTGGTATTTTTCGCATTTCTTTGGGTTTTACTTGAAAAAAATATTCACGTCAGTAAGGTACGTTTAGACTGGAAGCGCTTCTGTCCTTTCTTCCTCATTTAGTACGTTTAAAAAATAACTATATGTAAGTATCTAAGTTGTAGGGTACCAACAACAAAAGTCCATTATTTGGTTATATTGAAATCTTTATATGAAATCTTTTTAACTTCATCAGCAGCAATTGTAGAAGAATACACACACAAAATAACACATTAGTTATATAAATCAAAAGATATACAAGAAGTTATTCATGTTAATTAATACTATAGCTCAGCTCGACAAATATAAAGTATCCTGTAATTAAACTTTACACAAAGATTATTAGACTCTACCATGTGATGGTAAGTGCACTACTTTTGTATTCATCTTTAGTGTTAATCTCAGGTTTTATTTCAGGTTGGAATAAAGCTTGTAAAGTCAACAAATAGTCTTCCCTACCTTGATGTTGGGAGAACAATTTGAACGTCGTCTTTTTAAAAAAAATTATAATGTCACAGTTTTAAAGGTGTGTTTTATTTGACCCTATTGAATACATGCTCAGAGAAGAGACGTTGTAGTTACTCATGTGAGATCGTAGAGGTATATACCTCTACGTGTGAGATCGACAAAGCTCAATTTTAACCATTTTTAACACTAGTCATCGAGTAAAGTCATGAGAACAGCGCAGCAAAGGCAGAAGTTTAGACGCTGACTTATGGAGAAGAACTGCAGCAATATTTCACAATTATTCAAGATGTCCAGACTTAGAACCTTAGCAGGAGTTAATTAAGGACAAAAAATATTATCGATGCATGTTCAGCATATTAGGCCTGTCTCAGGAGTATTTTTTTTAAAAATCAAACAATGTATGATTTGTCAAGGGCTATACTTTCCAGGACATACAACAAATACTCGAATAAAAATCCTCGGTTGTGATTGCTTTACATATTTATTTGTGGGAATTTTTTAATCCGGCCAGAATAGTGAGTTGGAAGAAATATTGGTGGCACCCCGATTTTTATCGCCCCTTTTGAATTATATTATAATTTGCATTACTGTGTTTACCATCTTTGTAAATTATTTGATTAGTTTGATATTTCTATGACATGTCTAAAGTAAGCAGCGACATTAAAATGCACGTTTTAACAAGTGTCATCGTCGTACGATTATTTGGTTAGTGCAATCGTATACAATACAGAGTTATCTTGCGTCCTACAACAGCGTGGCGCGAGCGTGATTTAGCGTGCGCGATGAACCGATCGCCCTTGCCAAACAGCGTGTGAGTTTGGCGGGGTCTGGTACGCTGAGTATTTTGAACTGTTCAAAAACATTTTAAGTGTAGATCACTTAATATAATATTAAAGCAGACGTGTGATCTATTGGTGCATTGTTCTGAAATTATGCTTGTGCTTGTATGATGTTTTAAATCTGTTTTGTGCATGTGCACCATGCTACATATTTTCCCCTTAGACACTCACTTAATATGGAGAGTATGTCGGTAAGTTGTTCTTTATATGAATCAACACAGTTATATCGTTTCTTATTGTGTTTCATAAGTTGGATTAAATGCTCTCATCGCGTTAACGCCACAACAATTTCGTTCACGATAATGACAAAGTAAGCAACATGAATACGAAGCACGTACAAACTTAATAATTAGATTAAAATTCATATTATACATGTAAAATACCGGGCAAATGTTCATACACTCTATTTAAAACTGTCATAACATCATTATTATTTATAAAATGTAGAAATTGAGTGAAACACATTTTTAAAGCCTTTTTCACATATCTTTCAATTTTTAAAGGAATACTATTGTGTCTTGTGTTCACACGCCATTACTCAAAAGTATGTAGGGGTTTATTAAAAAGTCGCAAAAAGACGGTTGTTAAGGTTTTACGAATATGTTTTAACAAAAATCTATTCAATTCAATGTATCTAAATGAACATATTGGAGTTGTAAACACAATCTTACGACAACTTTAAAAGCCAAGTTTTTCGTTAAAAAAGTTGACACGCTGTTTTGATTTTTAAAATATTTGAAAACTTTATCTGAACAAACAACAAATCATACCGCTGTACGTAATCGAATTATCGGCCGACTTTAAGTAGGCACAAGTCCTTCTGTCCTGGTAAGATTTATCAATACAAGCATCAAACTTTCCATAACACAAGATCAAGATTTAATTAAACAGGCTCAGTCAAAAACTGCTCAAAGACAGGCATTATTCTTCTGAAGCACCTGCTACTATCTTTTGTGACTTTTGATATTGACCCCTATGCAATTAAACAATGTGCCATATATACGTCTAGCGTAGCAATAAGAGTTTAAAAATAATTAGAGATGTTGCATTAAGGGTATACAAAATGTGTTGCTTAACTCAATGTTCAATTTTTTCATACTGTTTTATCGTTAGAGAGAGTACGGACATTTGGCCGATAGTGTATAATGTATATTATTTAGACTAATTTACTGTGTAAAACAGACCGTTGAGAGTGAAAAAGATAAGTTGTTTTGGAAAGACGAACGAATGATGCATTTTCATGAAAATAAGTTGGATTAAAAATTATCGCTTTTGCCTATGTTTGAATTAAGATACAATAAGACAGCAAAACCATTACATTTCTATATTTACAATATCTCCGCTTGTTAGGCATACAAAGCCTTCATAGATTTGATAAAATGAAGAACGATTTTAAAAAATATCAATGACATTTAAACATTGAAAACGAAAATCGTACGTTCGCTGTTTGTTCTTACTTTCTTTTCTAGACTATCCAAACCTAACTAACCCTGTTGCTTTCTCTTGGTAATAATATACGTAATAGTAATTGTTGATACATAATAATGAAGCTTTCTATGCATATACCAAACTCACACTGTATATATTCATGTTAGTGATATTATATGTAACAGTGATCATAGAGACACAATAATGCAGCTCGCATTGTTGATATCTCTCGATAATAATACATGTCAGAGTGATCTTGGATGCATCAAAATGCAGTTACACGCGTTCTCGTCAGGAGCCTATGATGAATCTGACTAACGAAAACACGTGGTTATAGAAAGTTGTCTCTCCAAATCACGGAAATATGCAAATGTGTAGGGCATAAATATAGTTTAACAAGATCTTGTTTACCTAGGAGAACAAGAAAACGATATCGATATATGGAGAGACATAAACAAGAATATATTATAATATGTTATGTGAGATAAAGGCATGCCAATGAAAATTTTTAACAAGACAGATTTTTATAAAATCGGGAGGTGTTGAAGGTCAGCTTAGTGGTTCGGTGACTTTACGATGGCGACCCTGCCTTAGGTAAAATCACCAACATCAGTTTAGGAAGGTGTATACAGTTTCAAATGGGATCGCGACAAATTAGTTGTGTTCGAAAAAATATGACAATTTTAGAAGGTTCATCATCTAAGAAATAATAATACAAAAAAAGTATTTAATACTATTAAAATAGTGTTTATCTTTTTATTTCTTTATAATTTCATGTTTTAAAATAATTTTGTTTTCACAAATAACAAGAAATATTAATTAAATACATTCCAGTCCTTACAAAATATTTTGACATGAAACCCCATCCGTTAAAGAAGAACATAATATATCGATTCGTTGTTTTCGCTGTACTGTATGCACTATGTTACCTTCATCACTACTGACGGCAGCTTTCAATTAGTGACGTCAATGCCTGGGTTCGCGTACTATTTGGTAACCTGTCTACTTTATCTGAGGGAGAGATCACTGACCTGTGCTATAGATTATTGACTGAACGTTGGCTTTGAAAGTGTGAAGATCAATTATTCAGAATAGAAAGGAAACAGTAATTAAGAAAGTCCAAAAAGTATACCCTATTTCTCTTTAGATCTACATCAGATTATTGAAAATCTGTCTATCTAGTCAAGAAGTCAATGTTCGCCACTGAGATTATAGACTTATTGAAGAACATCTGCAAATTATAATTAATGTGTAGGAAGGGGATAACATTTCCTGTATTGAATAACACACTGTATAAATAGTATGCGGCTGATGCTATGACCTCTTTCTATTGGCGTAATTCATTTACTCGGGGAAGATATTTTCAAAGGAAGTTTGTGAAAATCTTAGTTACTTTCTCACATGTAGTTCTACTTAGCGCTTGACAGCTCAATTTCTAGCTTTCATTCATGGAACATCGCATGTATAAATAGATCAATATGTCTGGATATGTGGAAACCCCCTAGAAATGAAGGAGGAAGGATGCATCCTACATATGACAAGACATGTATTCAGCTTATTAATGTTTATAATAATAATTTTGGCAATTTGATTTTCAGTCATTCGTGTTTAACTGTTTGATATCTCAATATCTGCTTTAAGCGTTGAAAAAAACTGTATGACAGAAATGAAGATTACATTTTTTGTAATTATTTTTTCCATTGAGCTGAGAAAGAAACAGTAAAAATGAAATCATCCAATAATAATAATTCCCTACCCCCTCTATACTGTACTCTACATGTAGAAATAAAAGTAAAAACCCTTGTTAAACATCTAATTGAAACAAGTACTTAAGGTATGAAATTAAGTCAAAGTAATTCTTAAACCCAACTTCATCAAACGTAAATAAGTAAAACTAACTTATACATATCTAGTGTATACAAAAAATTGATTAACAAATAATCTAAAATTTCCAAATTTAGACAAATCAAAATAAACATACCAGAAATAAGAATTAAGGCTGGAGTATTCTCTATTCTCTGATTTTGTTTCAAGTAATCTGACTTGTAAAATTAGGCACAACATGTAAACTTTGCTATGTCGGTTTAACTTTTTTTTTACCATACTTTAGATCTTGTAAACGATAAGTTAGAATAAATCAAGTTAAATTAAAACGGCAGAATGGTATGCGTGATACCAATGCCTCCTAATCGCTCGACTCGTTTCAATGTGTCAAAAAGACGTGAGCTGTCTGCAGTAGGAAATTATTACATCAGGCTTGGTTAGGTCATTAGTTCAGCTTGTCATGTTCAGTTAAAATTGACAGGAAAAGAAACTGGAATTTCGTACAACTATCTCCTATCTAACTTCATTGCTATTTTATTATTCTATTTTCAATAATTTGTTAAAATGTAATCGATTCTTATAAGATGAAATTAAGAAGTGCTTTGAATACAACGATACTTGACTAATGATACTTACAGGGCACTTCTTATTGAACACGCAGTCAGACTTTTTGTGAGATGTCAATTTGTTATTTTAAGCCAATGTAGTTCAAACTTCGTTGTTATTGAACGGTTGTTTCGGAAGCTTGCTCTCATTTGTTGCTTTTGACACACGGAAATTAAGAAAAAATACTTTTTACCCTTCTCATCCAAAGTTGTGTTTACAAACATAACTTACTCCCAATTTTTCCTTCACATGAGTCATGGCTAACAGTTTAAAACAATATAGTGATGTTAAACTTAGCAACAACTAAATTATCAAACGCAATTTGTATAAAGAGGAACACATTACACTATTCGTTCGTTAGCTCTTGAAATATAGAGCAATTTCATATACACATAATTGAATACTCCTCTATTTCTGTGCGCTCTAATATTTTTCTAGAAAAAAATCTTCCTTAATGATGATGATTTTCGTACAATAGTATACTGCATCCGAATAAAGTGGTGTCAAAAGCAAAAACAAATTGTGCGATAATTGTTTTTTTACCTTTCATGTTCGACAGTTGAAATCAATTTTATATGGCTTTGCTGGAATTCTTCTTCTTATTTTTAGTTCTATCTTATCACATGTAGGAGTCAAAATAATACAAGAATATTGTTAGCAAAGCTACTTGGATTTACTCACGAGATTTATATTTTTACTGATTTTATCTTTAATGTTTATATTTTGAAAACACGCACAATTATATTGTGAGTGGTATATTTTCTTCTTGTGTGTGTGTCTGTCTGTTTACGTGATAACTTGAGTAATTGTCGGATTTCTTTCACTTTTGGTATGATGATGAAAACTACAAATAGAAATTCTGCTATTTAAATCACGAAATATTTGTGAAAAATTGACGGAGTTCTTTTGTGTTTTGTTTTGCTCTATTTTCTTTGTTAAACGGTCACATCTTCGGAGTTAAGAATCTGAAATCTTGCAAAACGGCTCTTCTAGTGAATATCTAAAATTAACATTCACAATTTTTGAATAATCATTTTAAAAATAGAGTTATGGCCCCTATATGTATTTGTTAATTATTTGCGAACACGCTGTGTCAATAGTCAAAGATAGAAAATCTTAAATCTTGCACAGATGCTTAACTCGTGGGTCCATAAAAGCTGTTGTCTAATGTTCTGAAAAAAAAAACGGTTTTTACATATTTACTTCCTTGTTATGGTTTTTCAGGTACCTCATTTAGGCAGTGGACGCATCGTTGGGAGAAGACCCTGAAATATTGCACACAGGCTCTTCTAGGGACCTTCTAAAAATATTTTCCTCAGCTTTTCGAAATATATGTTTACCGAGATATGGGCCTTGAGTTGTTTGCTATATGTTCTTTGTTACTTATATGCGTGTTTACACTCTCTACGAGTACTAATTTTTCTAGTTTCTTCTTGGGTGTGTGTGTGTCTATCTGTCTGTTTACGCGATAACCTGAGTAAATTTGTTCGGATCTTTTTCATTTTTCAAAGGATGGTGTAGATCAGAAATATAACTTCCTCTATTTAAATCCAGAAATATTTGTAACAAATTGACGGAGTTATGGCTCTTTTGAGTTTTTTTTTACTATATGTTCTCTGTTAATTTGGCAAAAATACGCTGTGGTCACATCATCAGAGTTAGAATCTGAAATCTGCCAAAGAGGCTCTTCTAGTGACTATCTAAATCCATCTTTCATTATTTTTTGAATAATCAATTTAAAAACAGAGTTATGGCCCATTTGAGTATTTTGCTATGTGTCTTTGTTAATTTTTTGATAACACGCTGTGGTCCTATCGTCAAAGAGGGAAATCTGAAATTTTGCACAGAGGCTTTCTTCGTAAGTCCGTTAAAGCTGGAATCAAATGTTTTGAAAACAAAACAGTTTTGACAGAGTTATGTCCCTTTTATCATTTTCAGGTACGTTTTTTAGACAGTGGACGCATCGTTGGGAGTAAGACTCTGAAATATTGCACGCAGGCTCTTCTAGTGACCTTCTAAAAATATTTTCACAACTTTCTGAAAAATATGTTTACAGGGTTATGGCCCTTGAGATGTTTGCTATGTAATTTGTTACTTGTGTCTGATGTGCGTGGTTGTACTCTCTTCAACTACTCATTTTTCTAGTTGAATTTGCCACTGAAGTCGACAACGTCTATGATATTCTTAAGTCCTTAATGAGTTAATTAGCTGTCTACGGTAACAAGGAGACTCAGAACAGATTAAGCTCTCCTAATTTAGCTTTTCTTATATGGACATTTGGAAACTATGACAATATGTCTATAGTGACATGTGATGTGAATAATTCCACTCACAACCAGGATGGTTCGATTTATAACACTTACTGTCATTACCTCA
>JAUUEB010507846.1:0-10119 GCA_032362205.1 Clione limacina | reverse complement strand
AGAGAGAGAGAGAGAGAGAGAGAGAGAGAGAGAGAGAGAGAGAGAGAGAGACAGAGAGACAGAGAGACAGAGAGAGAAAGTGAGAGGGGAGAGAGCAAGAGAGAGAGAGGAATATAGAAAGGGAGACAACAAACAGACAGATAGACAGACTGACAGCCAGACAGCAAAGAGACAGAGATACAGAGATGGTAAGATAAACCGTTTTTTGGTTTTTAAACTTTGGAACACTTAGCCTTATGCTTGAACATTCCCTGTGGATTGCTATTGATAGACACATTACGCTTTGCTTCTGTCATCTTTTATATATTTTTACCTAAGTCCGACACGATGTAAACCATACAATGGTATATTACATAATATCAGAGAAAACAAAATGAACGACCGAATAACTCCCAAAACACGGACATTCCATTACAAATACAAAACAGCCGGTATGACTAGCTTGAATCGATTCAGGGAAAAAAAATACAGTACCCTTAATATTAAAGTTTAAGTCATTTCAAGAATGAAATCAATTGCTGGAAATAGATGTTATTATAACTGAGCGTAATAAAATGTGTAGGCGATTACTACACCATATCAACATTACTTTGCTTTAAAAAAAACATACATTTATCGAAATATGTAACGAAAAACAGCTGAAGAAAATTAAATAACAGCTTGTCTTATTTTTATTGCATAAAGTATAGGACACCATCTTTAACAATATACACAGTTCTATATTAGCGTTGTTGTATGCAATATAATTGTTACATATTTTGAAGTCGGACTCTTTACAATTTTTGTTATTCGATTTATAATTAAATTGTACAAAAGGGGTAGTTCTCTGATTTCCGGCTACATTTTGGGTTTAAAAAGACCCCAAAAATTTCACCCGCCAATCTGGCGGACAGCTTTTGGATTTTACCCGCCAGAGCCGAATTTTACCCGCATTTGGCGGAAAGGCGGGTTATTTCCTCAGTCCTGATCATATCTAAACTTGAATACTGAGTAGATAGCTGAATTTGTTTTTGTATATATATCAACCAGTTTCTTAATGATTATTATATGGTTTTAGTACTTAACATAAATCTATGCATGGATATATTTACAATAGAAGTTTAATCATAGAACTAAGTGAATTTGGTCTTTAAATATTTTTAAAAGGCATATTTTTTGTTTTTGAAATCATGAAATAGAGTGTTGATTAAAGACTTGATAACTTCTCACAAGGGAAATAACAAAATCATTTCATAGAAAACATTTATAATTTCTCTTTTGAGAGTATTATTTTGTGTTTGAGAAATATACTCTTTGATTTAAAAATAATCAAATATTTAACTTGTAGATAATATGTGGGTATGGCTTTTCTTTTGTTACACCAACCCAATATAGCATAAGTAGGTGTGTAAGTTTTCTCTTATTTCATAAAAATAAAATCATTACAAAAACAGAGGAACAAAAGGAACTTGAAGCGTCTGGTCAAATTGTCTCTTTCATTTTTTTCATTGTCATTTCAATGAAAGCAGCTCAAAATTAGCATTAACTTGATATTATGAAGAATATCTCAAGGTTGTGTTTAAAAAATCTTCGGATTTCATACTGTTCAACTTCAGATTTTCTCTCAGGAGCTCTTATTCAAATTTTGACCTTTTCTGATAGGCACTCTTATTGGCGAGGTACTCTTATTTGATGGTTGAGTGTAATCTAAGCCTCTCATAAGTCTAATGCTATGTAATCTAATGTGTGTCCTAACAGCCGTCTGCACATATAAGGTCATGTCCAACAAAATTATGTACAATAGACTTTAAAGAAGAGACTAATATATGCCAGTAGGCCTCCTGGAAGTCTCTCAATAGTTATCTATACATCTTTTATTTGGTTGCCTCTCTTATTCTTAGTCTTTAGCCTCTCACTCTTTGCATTTGGTTATGTTAATGACTATTACATTTTTTTAGTAATCTTATGAAATAAAATAAGAGAAAAACATGCAGCATCACTCAGTTCAGGTTAGTGTTTCATCAGGGTAAGTCTCTGTTATGTGAAAGTATTTTAGTTTCTGAAAATATCCTCTGAAAGTTCTCTCATTATGATGACTGCACAGTTCATTATTGCCTCTGATCTGTGCTGTTCAAAGGCATGGTTACATCAAGGAAACCTGCCTATGCTGCATGTTTGCTGCCACTCTCCGCTGGAATGTTCCAGTGCCTTTCATTTCTTGTGTTACAAAGACCATAAAACTTGTACAACCAACAAATCACTTCCAAGCAAAGTGGTCTTCAATGAAGGCTTGTTTGGACTGTTTCACAGTACAATACCATTGCAGTTCCCTGTTATGAGCAGGTCTTCTTTGTCAGCTACATGTGTATTATGGTGTTGCATTTCTTTATTTTGTGATGTTATCCAAATTTTCCTCTGCTTGTTTTTTGTTTTGAAGATCAAGCATTCTTGGAATTCTTGATTCGCAAGTCTACAGAATACAGAAAGATGGAAAGGACTTGTGCACATATCAGCTTCACCTTTGTTTTCAGACTGATAGTCTTGTATTCCCAAATTGCTTTCAGAGTTGCACATGCTGATGAAGTCTGTACTGAGAAATCTGCTACCTGTGATAATTTTCCCCTGAGTATACAAATATTTGCAGCTTTTTTATTCTTTGTCTGAAGATCTTCTCCACCGACACAGAGTCTTAATTTTTTTATATGTTGTGAGTTGTTGGTCATCAGCTTGCTCTTTTCTAGTTCTGTTAATCAATTTTACTTTTCTGTATATTTCAGGGTGTCAAGACCGGCAGAAGAGCTGCAGCAGCTCCTGCACAAGCATTAGAAGAGGAGGAACTTGCTTCTGTACCACCACCAAAAAAGAACTCTGTAAGTTGTTGTTGTTTTTTTTTTCTGGTTATGTTCTCTGTCTTTTAAAGAAATTTAGAATTCAGTCCCTCATCACCTTTTTACTTTTTTTAACAGCTATGCTATAAGTATGCCTGATAACTGACAATTCAAGTTATGATACGCAAACAACCAGGTCTTTGCATACCAATCAAAGTGACTTGAACAAATACCCCCCCCCCCTTCCCCCCAAAAAAGGTTTGAAAAAATACAAAATGTGCTAAGGGACACCTCAACCTTAGAAAATACTTTAACTGCTGATACTTAAAATGTATGCAACCAAGTTACAGACAGTACTGTTATACAATACAGTTAAATTAGTTGCATGTGTGTGTTTTTTTAGATTCTTTTCAAATTTGGATAAGTATTTGAGGTTTGGTTTATCTTTCTGTATTGATTTGAGACAATAAGCTTTTTGAAATTCCATTTAGATATTTGCTATGAATTGGTGATATATTATTCATGCTTAGGGGAATCAAAGCTGCTATCTACAAGGTGCTATGAAATCTTGTCAAAATGTAATATTCTTATGTTATTCGGAAGTCTTTTTTTTTTATTCATGTTATGAAAAGGATGAAATGCAGATGATGACAACTTTTAATTTAAAATGTTGGTTTAAAAAAAATTTAAAAAATTTATAATAGAAAGTAATGTTATTTTATGTTTGGGTTTCTTACTGAGTTGACTTAGTAGGTCAGAACGTTTATAAAATAATCAACAACAATACAGTTCTTTAAATACTTAACCTGGAGCCTTTTATTTCAATAAATATAAAAAGAATGTATGATCATCATCATAATATCAAGTCAACTTATATTTTGTATATATCTTTGCAGGATCGGCCACCAGATAGGCCAACAAAAGCTGTGTCTGGATGGGGGGAGGAACCAGCTGCAAGAAAACCCCGGTAATAATTTACGCTCTACCAGTAACACCATTGCATTTCATAAAATATTAAGTCAACATTCAGTTGCAAATCAAACTTTTTTCTGTCAATAAAAGTCTTTATTTCAATGTATGTCCTGCATTGATATCCTCTTGCAATTATTTTGAAAAATGCATGATATTAAGGAATTTAGATCTTTATCACTCTTATCAGTTTGTCTTTATTGAAAGATCAATATAAAACAACTAAGTTTTATTTACATAACAGCTTGCTTTATTGTTTGGTGATTTAAAGAATTTCAGAATGAGTTGGTATTTTTCACAAACATAGAGTACTTTCAATTCATATAATATCTTACTCTCTAAAATAAAAGTATAAGTCTAAATAAAATGGCAAATCAAAAGTTAAGTGTGCAATCTTCTGTCAACTATCTTAAGAATGTTAAGTTTTTTTCATCAACACTGCCATAGATTTTCATGTTGAATCATTTTCAAGAGCTTTTTTTTTTATTATTCAGTGGAATTACACAGCTTGTATTCTAAACTGAGAGCAGTTTTAGATTGTTTTTTTTACCAGTCATAGGATGTCAAAGTTTTTATTAAGAAAAGAGTTGGCTTCCTTCTCAGTTTTCGATTGTTTGATTCTCTTGTTTAGTTTCAACATTTATGTTTCTTGATTATAGATGCAATTAAATCTATTTGATTTATTTCTCAATGACAAGGAAAGAAAAAGGTTATGAGTATGAGTAAGTCTTCTTCTGTAAAAATATTATTTAATCACATTGTGAGAACTCTATTTAATCACATTGTAATAATTATACTAGTCACATTGTAAACTGTCTAATAAAGTTGTTGCATGGTCGAGATCATTAACTCATCACAGTCTCACAGGAATAACTTGGCTGGCAAAAAAAAATATGTTATCATATATATCAAGTTGATGAAATGAATCATCTGTTACTGAAATGTCATATTTAGCTCACATTAAGAGTTTGGTTACATAAAAGGATTTAATAGTCCATTATGTGGTATTTTAATGTATGTATTGAAATTCCCTGTGATAAGAGTTGTTTTCAAGAAAAGAATAACACAAAATTATCAAGACATTGCTTTGAAGAATACAATGAACAAAATGAGCAATGCTAAATGAACAGTTTAGCTAAAAATAATTCTTAATAATATTGTTAATGGAGAGAATACATAAATTATTTTGTTTTTCTTGATTTGCTTTATGTTTGACTTCATAAATAACACATAACAATAACTTTGTACTGAGTAATCTTTTTATTCACATATGTAAGTGAAAAAACGCATTAATAATGTTTATAAAAATGTCTACTAGGCAAATATCAAATTAAGAGGATTTATTTAGTGTTGGTGAATTCTTTTCACACACATGTTTGACAAGAATACCAGATAGAACATGTGATATCAGCCATAGCAGGGAAACAGACAATGTCAGACTGAGGCGACTCTTAATAATTTAAAAAAATACTATTAAGCCAATAAAAGTAGTAGCTTCTTTTCTTTTTATTTACTCTTAAAGGTTATGAATATAATATTTAAATTAATTTTTTAAATATCAATGCTAACTCTGTTTTTTTTATGGATCAAGATCCTTCATTAAAGAAATTGAGGAGTGAGTATGTTACACAGATAATTATTTTAGTGCGCCAGACAAGAGTCAATTCATGGGTCCGAAATTATGATCCATCCCATCATATAGCTGCCAGTCAGGTTATAGAATTGTCTTATAAAATGTGACCATAGTTAGTTTCACAGTAAGTAGAAGCAAGAGAAACGAAAAATGCATGTTTTGTATTATCTGTAGAATTAAAATAACCATATGTTAATATTAGATCACATATCAAGCTGGTTTTAGATTTGTTTTCAAAGACTGGTCGATAATAGTCTGTATTTTTTTCTCACCATGTCATATTGAAATTAAATTAAATCCACAAAAAAGTTTGTCCTTTTCTGAATAACCTTCTCACTCAGTTTCTTGCTGTCTTTCTGTATTCTCTCTCACTGTCCTTATTTCTATGTCATATTATTCCCTCTCTTATTGTCTCCTCCTCTTTTCACTCCAATTCTTGCTTTGTCTCTAAAGTATTCTTTTTCACACATTTCTACTTTATTGTGTTATATTTAGGATTTTGCTAGATGCAAAGAACTGATGTAGCTTGTTGTTGTTGTTTTATTTGCATGCCTGAATTGTTGCTACCAAATGTTGTTTATTATGTGATACATTACCCATATTAAGACATTACGTTTTTATTATTTCAATTTTGTGTTGATATGTTGCTTTTGAGGGCTATAAGTATACACTTTTTCAGAACCCGACAACTTGGTGAAGGATTTGAAACCTTAGAAGAGTAAGTTTTGATTTGTAGATGCTATGACTAACAATTGTGTTTACCTTTTATTTCTCTATTAAAAACGGTTCTCATTTTTTGGATTCAAGTTTCTAATTTTCTCAGTTCCAAATTAAATAAATAATCAGAAGGTACATTTTGATAATGGTTTTCCTTATTCCTTTTTACTTTACTAGAATATTCTTCATAGTTTGTATTCTCATTAGCCTCTATTCAACAAGACTAATATTGTTCTCATTCCTATAGCTTTATGAATAACTATTTATAAAGTTTTTCATGAGTGGAAAACTTTTAATGTTTCAAATAATGTCTTGTCCCATAAAATAAATGACGACTTTAGAGGTTATTTGTGAGAAAATGGCTTTAAAAAAGCAATTTACAATTCGAAAGAATACACAAGATTTTCAGGAACATCAATTAATTCACAGAAAAGTTAACATTTTAACACACATTGTGGGACTCACAATTGTACATTTTAATCTCATTGTTTTAACTCTAAAATTTAATGACATCTTCTTTTAAATTAATTGCTATTTATATGATTAAGACTCATTCATGGTGATGACTACAAAAATAACTGTTTTTTTCAATGTGACGTAAAGGAGTAATAAGCATCTGACATTTTTGTGACAGGCTATATTAATATATGTTATTTTAATATTGTAGCTGTATTATGCTTTATTCTTTAAACCATGCTCTAAAAAAAGGAAGTATGTTACAACTTATTGACATTTTGTTATGACATTTCATTTGTTTAATTTTCAGTATTCAATCATGTTCACAATCTTTTTTTAATTAATCAAATATGACTGACATACAGTAGAGTCCATTTATTAAACACCTTCGAGAACTGCACAAGTTGTGATTTTAACCCACCATATTTACACTATTTTATGTGTATAACAGTAGTCATCTCTTAACATATGTCATTTAACAGCCTGATCTGCCTAACAATGTCATTTAACCGCACGACCAATTGCCATTACTAGGGGGGATGAGAGGTTTCTCTTCAAACCCCCATGACTCAGCTGGATCTGGATTTTAATAATCCTTAGGGAACCTAGACACAAAATGTTGTGGTCACCAAAAAATTAACTTGAGACGACTGACCACTAGGGCTGACCAATGGTCAAGGAATCAAAGTGCCCAGAGTGGATCAAACATTTTTGCAATGAAAGGTGGCATCAGGGCTATACACATTTTTTGGTTAGTTTTGGAGTCATTGGTCTAGATTGACCAGCTGGCTCTATCTTGTCGCTGATCAGGTGAAATTTCAAAATGGTCGTATCTTATTCCTAATGATCAGGTACATTAAATGCACTTACTTTGCCGAGACAGTTTTAGTGACTTCCGGTAAAAAAGGCCTCTATATAACATGAATTTCAGACTATGCAATTCGTTACAACGTCACTTTTTACTGGTCACCAATTCATTTTTTATATAATCAACCTCCATACAACTTAAATTATATTTTTGCGGGAGGGATGGGCTGGGGGACCTAGTTTAAATATGAACGTAGAAACACTGGTTCAATTATTAAAAGAGATTAATCCTGTGCATAGTTTAGACTAGCATAACTCGCTTAATAATTTATTAATATTTATGAAATTTTGTAGCTATATACCGTAGGTTTTGTATATTTTTGGATATAATAATAGTTGTTCGATAATGAAATAAAAGGAATACACCCCATTTGTCTTTTGATATGGTTTTTATTTCCTCATTCGTTCTGAAAGACACATTAAATAGCACTTAGCAAGCCTTGTGCTTTTTTATTGTGTTCATCAGAACTAATGAGGACATAAAAATCATATCAAAGATAAGGGGGCTGTATTCCTTATATATATATAACATTTTAGGAACTTCACTGGCAATTGTCATGCTTTATTTAGGAACATTTAATTAAAACAAGTATGATCTGAAGGACCTTGCTATTAAAGGCAATAACTATTGTATGTATGTGTCTAGGCATTATATAGGAGATATACATATCAACTGTAGGTTTAGAATCAATCACTTTAAAAAAAGTATGATTTTGATATTATCCAGTAATAATCATTTTGTAAAAAAATATTTTTTGTTGGCAACTGTAACAATAATCAGATTTTGATTTAAACTATGTGATAAAAAGCGGACTCTTTTGAATTTCTCATGTTTAAAGAACAAACTTCTCATGCAATTTTCATACATTTCTTGTAATTAGAGAATTGACTATGTTAACTGGTCTAACCAAATTTTTCAATAACACCATATGTTTTTAATATTTGTTGTTTATTCTTATCTTGATTCTTACTTATGGAAAGGTTTTTTCTTGCCATCTTAAAAAGCTTAGACATTGTACCATTACTAGTCCTTTAACCTGACTCTCTTTAAAACCATGACAGAGATGTGTTTAGTTCTCAAAAGCCAAACTCTCAAAGAGCTCCACCAAGAGCAAAGAGATCTTTATTTGATGATGCCGATGATGATGATGACAACATATTCCGGTAAACTAAAACTAAAGGGATGCAGTCCAGCAGTCAATTGACTAACGTTGTAGTGTTTATGAGTGCAGTGACTTTTTTTCTCATAACCCCTTCATTACCAAACTTCAGCAATGTATAGACTGACTCAAAAGTTATCCCTATAACCTTTTGCACATATACTGGATATAAACAATGAGAAATTGTTCTAATATTTTTCTCTGATAATTAAAATTCATAGAACATATTTTTGTGTAAAAGATATGCAGGTAGGGCCAATGCAATGGTCATGGAGAACGAGTAACACAAGCACAAAGTGAAGTGCAAAAAATGTCATACAGAAAGGTAAGTGCACTCTGGCTTGTTTTATAAAAATAACTTGTTCTCAATAACCATTGCTTCAATCTATATATTTTATACATCAAACTATCTTATGAGTTCTAGTTTTCAGAAAAATTTATTAACAAAATATGTCGCTGTTTATATTGAGTATATGTGCAAATGTGAGAGGGAGGAACTTTTGGGACAGTCTGTATATACAGTTAAAAGGGGTGCTTGCTCTTGGACCCCATAAAAGCAGAGATATAAAGTAAGTTAAACTTGTAAGCTTATTTTTATCTTTCTGCAAAGGGGCCAATGATATCAGAACTAACTTTTAATATTTTTGATTCAAATTCAATATCATTATCACATGTAGTCAGAACTCATTTATATTGACAATCCTCTTATTTGTTTCTTTTGATTGATTGCAAATCCTTCCTGTACAAAACTCATGTAGATCATTTTTATTTATCTCTTGATTCATGCACTTTTTTCAAACAATTTTAATAGCAACAAGCAACTAACCAATATACACACACCAATTGATACTAACCAATCGGTGTCCAAAAAATAAAGGGAACGAGTCTGGGAATTAAGAAAAAATATATAGATTAAACCACCTTAATTTTTAAGAAGAAGCAGGAAAACAAAGCGATGAAATTGGTCTGATCATCACATTTCAGAATAATACATTCAGCGATCTTATTGAATACACATTGTTAACAACCAGACAACTGATTTGCTCAAATTTGCGACACGTGCCAGCAGTCAGCAGGTTGAGTTGTAAATCTATTTTCTTTTAAATTAATAGGTTTTGAACTACCGCTGTCATACCAAATTTGACTTAGTCAAGAGCTGACAAGATGATTGAATTTGTATATGTGACTTCATTGATCATTCAAAGGATAGCCAGTTATGGATTAAATGAGGTACTATACTGTTTAACGTGATAAAGAGGATCACATTTCTCAAGCGCCTTGGCATTTTCTATATTTTTTCATTGTGTTTCATTGAAGATAAAAACTTAGTTTATGCTTTTCCATACCACTTGCGTCGTATATTGGCTGGTTTTGGTTGATTTGTTTGGTTTTTGCTGGGTACAATGCTTTGTTTGATTGACATCTAATGATCATATAATGTATATAGATAGTTTTTCTTGAACGTCACATTGCCTTTATAAGGTTAGAAACAACCTTTCGATCAATATGT
>JAUUEB010507835.1:0-10119 GCA_032362205.1 Clione limacina | reverse complement strand
TTTTTACACACACAAATTTTGATAAATCATGGATTTGGTTTTCAAAAAGTTAAAAATCACCCAAATAATGTAAAAAACTCAAATAAGTTGATTTAAATCAACAAAATCACTTGAATTAAACCCTGAAAAAGTATGTCAACCGTATATTTCATTTACTGATGATTAAGATGTATCTCCTGTTTGCCTTACAGTTACTCTGCTCAAGTATGTTGCAGAGAGCATCCAGACACACCACTTATAGAAGATAGCCACGCTGGGGACATGATCTGTCCGGAGTGTGGTGTTGTTGTTGGTGACAGGTACGTAGCAACTGTTCCAATTCTCTAGCTGTTATGCTCATTCAATGTGTTTTTGATAAAGCTGCTATGGTGGCACCCAAACACCTTGCTGGAAATCAAAGATGCGCACTGCGGTTGATGGAGCTACTTTCTTGCCTCTGAGACATTCCATCTAGGAGAAGATATTCTACTCTCAAACCAAAGAGTTGAGAAGACTTGGTAAGTAAGTGGCGAATGGACTCAAGAGGCGCCTGGACCATTTTTTTCAGAAACAAACCTTTGTGCCCTATGTGCGGGCGGATGAATTTATAAAAGAACAATGACCTTAACACCAGGTAACATGTAAACATACAATGCCACTCCAGAAAGACATAGCAAACTACCGTTGAATTGAATTGATAAACTGACAAAAACTGATGACATGCAAACCACTAAAAGTAAAAGATATAGCCCTAATTTTCTTGAGATCCCCTAGGAGAGGACGTTCTGTGCTTGATAAGAAAGACCTTGATGACGATAATGTCCCAAACTCCACAGAATTGAGAGGGGAACTTGACTTGGAGAGCATACAATACATCAGCGACAAACTTCAAACTATACTGGAATAACTATTGCAACTCTCCTTTCTTGATTAGATGATATATTTGAACTCACACCTTTGAAATGTTAACATATTTTTTATATATTAACAAATACTTGCTTAATTTCATTAGTATTTAACAACAGTTGTTGGAAGCAAACAAAAGGTAGAGATCAATCTTTGCATATTTTAATGTTGATTTTTGATTTTTTGTTTGTTCGGAAATCAATTTTATGATGGAATAGGCTTCATTTTGTTTATTTAATTTGATCACTTTGAATGTTGGGTTACTAATGGAATTGCGCAAATATCTGTTAATACGACCCTGTAATAATTTGTTAAAATGTAAAATTTGTGAGTTGAGCAATTTTAAAAGGGAGTAAAGGGTTATGATTAGTATTATAAGAATGCATTACGTTTCCAGGGTCATAGATGTTGATTCAGATTGAGATAATTTAGCAATGAGAAAAGCACAAAAGACAAAACTCTTGTGTGGGAGCGGCAGAGGTTTGTTCAAACTTATTGAACTAAGAATGCTTTCTATTTCCAGGGTCATTGACGTCGGATCAGAGTGGAGAACATTCAGCAATGATAATAGTGCCACAAAAGACAACTCTCGTGTGGGAGCTGCAGAGGTTTGTTCAGATATATAAAAGTGGCCAATCAGCCAAATACATCAAAAGCACACTTGTGATAGCGTTATTAGTGTTATACATTGAATCACCTTTTACGCTGATGGAAATTCAAATATTTTTTCTCTTTTTTGTCACTGTTCGTTCCCAAAAAGACCTGTCGGATTTGAAAGGTAAAATGGCAGACGATTTGATGAGAAAAATCAGTTCCCAAATATCAATTGCCTTAGGCTTGGATACTTAAGAAAATTTGGATCTTGAGTGTTGTAAATTTGAATGGGGTCGATTCACAAACTGTCAATATCACTCACATAGTGAGGTGGTATTCATACCTGCCAAAGAGTGAGGCATGCATACTGACCATGACCAATGAACACAGTGCTCACAGTCAGTTCACGTTTGTGAATCAACTCCATTCACCTGTATGTTTAAGCATTTGACAGGAAGATTCAGGTTTCATAGAACTTTAGAAAATTCAGGTTACAGCTGGAAAATTACTGGCACCCCTAGTTGCCTTACAACAAATCATTTAGATTATGCTTCATATCTTAGGACATAGTCATGAGGTGTCATTTTGCTTGCATTCTCAAGCTTTTTACTTTTTGATGTGTGTGCCAGTGTGTATTAAATACGTGCAAGGTTATAATGTATTATGTTTCTATGTTCCTGATATCATTGCTACCGATTTGATTTGATTATGATTAGGCTCATGGCCTTATAAATCCGATCTTGCCAATTGTAAATATGTGTTTCCCTTGTACCCTCCTCAGAATCCTTTATTTGAAGGCAGTGATATGTCCACCATGATTGCTGTTGGAACAGGCAGTGATAGTTTGAGGGATGAGTTTGGTAAACCTATGTATAGAAACAGACGTACGGTGAGTTGAGTAGGACCTCTCTGAAGCTGTTGTTGATACTGAGATTGATTATGTAAAAGGAAACTAGATGAGCGTTTCCACCCATTACAATTTGATTAATTCAAATTGACTGTCTCTACCCATCCAAACCCTAGAAGAGTGTTTGTTCACCTAATTCTCTTCTACAATCCTTTATAGGCAAAATTAAGGCCGGGATGGTCAGCTTACTTGACTCTCACCTGAGAAGTCGTGGGTTTGAGCCCTCGTGTTGCCACTAGTCATTTTCATTAATACCTTGGTAAAGTATTGTCACCCTATTTCCAACTTGGCGCTGCCCTGCGGTGACAGGCAATGACCTAGAAAATCATTGTATAAAAGTGTCCTCACAGGACATGAAAACCCTTGCGGGGAAATAAGTTATTTATTATTGATAAAACATTCACACCAGCCATGTTATCAAAATCTAAAATTTATGATTTTGAATCACTTACTACATGAAGCAGAGCTTTTAAAAGATTGTGTGTTTGTACAGTGAAAGAGTCATATACAGGACTGACACTTCAGAATAAAACTTATGTATATCATTTATATAATTCAAATAGCAACTAAATATTAAATCTTTATTAGGTGTTCAAGTGTCAAAAATTATAAAATGTCAACAAGCAATACTTTTCTGTTTGAGTGGATTTTATACTCAATCCATGCTTAAAGTACAGGGTGTTTGGATACCTTAGTCTCCCCCTAGGCAAACACAATCAGAACAGAAAAGACAAAACCAAATATATGGGTATCAACTATAACCATTTTGTGATGTGGATTTTAAATTTTTATCAATTTCTGATTATTTTTAATGTGTCTATAGCCATTTCCCGAAAGGAACCGTTTTGAGCAGGATACGACTTGAGAACGAACATAAGCAATTCAGTTTCAAATTCAAGATGGTTAATGTCAAGAGCCCGGATGCCGTCCGGAAAGCAGGAGGGGGACACACACGAGATATTAAATAAAATGTATTGAATGTTTATCAATGTATTTGTTCTATGAAGTGTTTTTTTTAAAGGATTTATCATTAAGTTTTGTTTTAACACGTTGAAAACAACTGAAATCAAGTGATTAGTTTCTCATTTTCTGTGAACCACTTTCCAAATGGTTGTATATGTCAATGGCTAGTATACACAGTAATTATGAACTGAAATTGATACAATTTAAAATCCACATCACAAAATGTTTATAGTTGATACCCATATATTATTTGGGTTTGTGTCTTTCTGTTCTGATTGTGTCTACCTAGGGGGAGCCAAAGTTATCAGAACACCCTGTAGTGAGTAAGTCAGTGTGAAAGGAAGTCAGCATGAGTATTACTATAGGGTTTTAACATAAAATGTCATGAGTTACTAACGTTATCTAAGCCACAAACATAAAAATACACATAAACGAAAAACATCATGTTGAATTGGGTTATTATCACTAAGGGGATACAATTCGTGTATTGATACATTCCTTTGATCTTGATTTCAATACTTTGGCTATAAGACTTTTCGAGTGTCCTTGGGAGGGAGATATGATATTCGGGGGTCCTTAATTTACGTTGAATGTGACCCACCGTAAAACGCAACATGAAAGAATGTCTTTTCGAAATGAAACTATAGAACAGAGGAGAAATGGAACTCCGGGTTGCAGGGTTTGTTCCCAAAGTGGATACCTAAAGTTCAAGTTTAATTGAGAAACCTACGTTGATTTAAAGCAATACATGGACAAGAAGGGTACCGTAAAACCTTTAATTGTACACATATAATGCTTTGTTATAAAATTGCTTCTTACCAGATGATGTCCATGCACAAAGGAGTTCATCTTGTTCATTTCCTTGTGTCCCCAAGCAGACATGTCGTTCCTTATATTGAGATATTGTCTGTCATCACCACCAGTGGATCTGTGCGGGGTTATTCCTTTGTTAAACTCAACAACCATTACAGCAAATCCCTCGATTGGAAGCTCGCTATTTTGTCCAAATGATGGAAAACGAGTTTATATCCTTCTGACAGACAATCCACCAAAAATGTCTCGTAGATTCCTCGAAATAAATTCAGATTATCGTTCATGGATGTATCAGAAAGAACACCTTTAGGCCACAGATTTTATAGTTCTCCTGTGTGCGCGGTTGCACAATCGTTAAAATATTTAAAATAATGTTCACTTTTGGTTCTTGCTATTTTCTCAAAGTTTCAACTTTCCAAAATGTTGTCAAACAATCAAACAAAATGTCTTAAGTCCACACTTCACTGCCTGGGTTAGAAAGATTTGGAAATATTATAATAACATGCAGTAAAGTAAAACTGGTCTAGGCATCTTACTATGTGTCGACACTGACGGGAATGAGCTTAGAAATATATAATATAAAACTCGCATTGTGCAAAGTATGTGGGAGCTTAACCATACTTGGTGTATCACGTGACATAATAGTGGTAACTGGTCTGATACAAATGTCATCTAGATACACACAGGGTAGTAAGAGAGATGCAATGATTAAATACACCTTACAGCTAACCTAACAATCATTGTCGTGCTTCTCGTTTCTTACGTATTTTTACGTGTTTTCCCCAAATAATGTGAAATAGAATATACAACTTCGATAATCCTCAGATTACTGAAAATAGAATTGGGAGTCATAGTAAATCGATAGAATTAGAAAATGGGTTTTAATATGCGACAATGAAGTGTCGAAGATGGCGAGGCGAGAAATTTTAAAATTAAAACTGGACGAGATCAAAGTCCAAATTAAAAAGTCCGCTGGGTTCATATATTTAAAACTCATAACAACATATTTATATAAAATTATTTCTTTTTTGGTTGTTATTTTATTTAATAAATTTTCAACAAGAATTTTAAATCTTCTAATATTTTTTGTTAAAAAGACGAAAATGTTTTCACTTTGTTGAAATCAAGGTAAGTCAACCATATCGTAATCCGTATGTTCACAATCCAAAAATAGAAAACGTTCGTCGAGGATTTCGAATTATTGTGGTACCTTCTATACTCAATTCAATGGGCTGTCAGTGCACTGCAACAAACATAATGTGTAGGAACGATTGCATATTCTTTTATTCATTCAACGACACTCGAGATGAATGTACAACTGTACAGCATAATGAATGGATCTTATCGTAGTCTTGGAAAACATGAACAATTTAGAAACGTTTTATGCCTCATTGAACGATGCATGCTTAACGAACCAAACTTCCTTTTTCTAACCACAGCGTGTGCGTTTTGTAAGCATTTGAAACAGTGTAGTTATTGCATTAATTGTTACAAAATAAGGTCGGTAGGGTCATAAGTTTGCTTATCACACGTGAATGAATTTTAATATTATTGTGGAAACACAAAGGAATGTTTGGCGTTACTAAAATAATTTATCAAGATACATTTTTAATTATAACAAAGCAAATTCTTTGTCATAAGGATTTTCGAGTTTCAGAAAATATTTATGTAAAAAGATGAAAAGATTAAACAAATTTTAATTGACCAAGAAAGAGGGTTGACAAAGTATTTTTCGTAATTGCCTACATATCTTCAGCCCGTACACAAATAGACAAAAATGGGTCCAAGTGCAATATATTTAAAACGCAATATCCAGATAAGATTATCACATACATAAAACATGCGTCAAGAGAAAAGTAACAAAACATTACATTTCAATTATTGATATCTTTAGTCCATCACTCAGTTCCGAAATACACTATTGATGAAAACCACAACTTTATTAATTTTAAAACAAAATATGCAAAAATGAAGACCGTTTTTAACTGAATGTGATCAACAACTGGTGTATTCACATGTTCTCAATTAAGTTTAACACTCGCGCGTGTCACCAAAGTTATCGTACTTCCGCATGTCTCAACTTCCATTTACCATTGACCACTAGGTACCCAGTGCGATAGCGGATTGGTAGGCTAGGAGGGCGAGGTGAGAGGCAGAGCGATGACAGACCAACTGAAGGCGGACCTTGTGTCCCCCCGTACCCAGATTGTGACCCCTTTGTCCTCATGTGCCCTGGCCTTGCTTACTGGTTTTGGTTTTAAGGCCGATGTAGGAAATATTATTAGATATATACATATATAAACTTTATGAAATGGATAACACATAATTTAACTTTATTTTTTTAAGAAATGTGAATTATAATTCTAACTTTACACATTAAATGCGATTAAATAGGAAATTCTGATTAATGGTATTTTAGTCATTGGTTGAAACTGTCGTTGACCCTTTCTTCTTCATACACTATTATTATAGTAAGGTGGACTGTGATGAAATATAAAATTCAGAATTTTTCAGATGAACGAAGAGCATTATTCGGATATTCATGGAAAAAGCACCCCTTATTTTTTTTAATAAGAGCATAACATGGAAAAAATACTACCGCCATCTCTGTCAACAAATAAATTACACCTAAGCTTGTCATTGTATTTTTGTAAGTTGCTTTCGAGTAATTTGTTTAGTCTTAAGCTGATGTAGGTGATGATGATGATATTGATGATGATGTCGATAATGATGCTTGTGATGATGCTGGTGATGATGCTGGTGATGATTTTGGAGATGGTGTTGATGATTTTGTTGATGATGATGTTAATGATCACGTGATGTTGTTGATGATGATGATGATAATGATGATGAAGAATATGGTGATGAATTTGGTGATGATGTTGTTTTCAGCTTACGATCTCAGAATACAATACTGCCTGTATATAAAATGTTATTGTTTTGCATGAAATGTCAAAAAACAAAACATACAAGCCACGCTCAAAATTCAGCCAGTCAAAATAAATTACATAAATAATTTATATTTTCGTTGGTTTAAGATTGAAAATACGATTTGACCCGGTTAAATGAGATACTTATATGAAAGGGTGGGGATATGCGGGATACGTTTTAAGAATATGAGATTTGAGGAGAGCGGAAGACGAGTTGGCATAAGTGCGAAACAAAACGGTGATGAGCGAGGAGGCAGTTGGCAGACGAGGAATTTGAGAGGGAAGGAAACATAACATGACGCAGAGAGTGAAAACACTGCTCGTCATCTTCAGTTTGGGTGCGCCTTTACGGTCAAGGACAACTCGTGGACGGGAGGGGGTAAATATGTACTCCCCCCTCTGTCTTCCCAGCGCCAACCGCCTACACTCATACATTCAATTCCCTGAGCATTTCGTTTTCAATTACTTACAGACAATTACAAAATAAGTTGTACTGAAGATGTACGACGATGATGATGAAAGCTTTATTTCGTTTTGTTAATTCTCCCCCCGTTATCTACGGCAGGTTCAAGGAGTTTAAATTAAGGTCATAATCGAGGCTCTTTGAGAGGCGAACTGCAGCATAATAATATGATATCTTTGAACAGGCTTAGTTCAAAGAGTTTCAATGATGAATACTTGCTTTGAGGAAGTATTTATCAGTATAATTGTTTGACCTTGCTGGTAAGTGGACAATCACTCTGCTTTATATTTACTATGACAAAAGGTTAAAAAGTCAGGATAAGGGCAAATATATAATATAGTATTCATGTCTTTTAGAAAGTTTATTGGTACATAGTATGGTTTAGGTCTGCCGGTCGTTAGGTGAAAAAATGACTAGACCTCTTAACTTAATCAGTATGTACAAGACGATTGCTAGGTTTCATATTGTTCAAAAATATAATTAACCGGTGAAATTGTTTAACTTACAGTATTGTTGTCATTTAAAACCCTGCCTTGTGGTTAGTTGATGCAAAGACATCAAATTACTTAAAGGCATGATTGCGGATCCCGAGCCGGAGCCGGTGTGCTAGAATGATTTTGGTGGGTTGGAGCCGGAACCGAAAAAAATTCTTGTGTGGAGCCATAGCTTGGAACAAAAATTCTTGGGTGGAGCCGGAGCTTGGAAAATATCGGTGGAGCCGGTACCAGGAAATAAATACTCATTACTCAACCGGATTTGATTTTTATTGATCCTTAGAGTAAATAGACACAACATTTTGCCTTGTCCAAAAAATCAACCTGAACGAACTGACCACTAGTATCTTAATTCGTAGGGGTCATGCAAATAATACTCACTCATGAAATTGTGAAATTCTAACTAAAATACCGCTGGCCAAGGCTCCTGTACGGTCGATTTTCAATACAAAATGTTATTGTTTGCAATATATGGTTAGAAAAGAATATAAGGAACATAAAAACATGGTTTGCCAAAAATAAAATGTTTAATTGATTCCCGCAGGGGTTATGCAAATGAGTGTTTCTTCATAAAAGGCAGTAATTTAATCTCATTTACTCACTTACATGACCCCTGTACGAGTCAGTTTGCCATGAATGTTCTAGTTACTTCAATTTATCGATAGTATACACTGTAAGCATACAAAACAAATAACTGTAATTGAATGCTGATTAATAAGGCACGGCAGTTCGAAGCGGAACTGAAAAGGTTGTTGTTTGTTTCTATATTTATTACTATATACGGTGAGCACCTTACTAATAAGGCCATTTTTGTCACGAAAAAGTCAACCATAGTGATTAATCTTTTTTCATCTGATTTAGACGTGTCATTTCACCATTTGTATTGGTGCTGAACATTAAGATACGATAATTTTTATTTTTGACCTTTTCAGTGGTAACATAAAGGACTTGTGATGTCACGGCCAAGCTTGACCTCATAACTCAAGAACTAATGGTCGTACAATAAATAAAAATGCATATTTGTAATTGTCTTGGAAAAACCTTTAATTTTTCCGATCCATTCTGAGCATGTTGATTTTGTACTATTTGTCAGCCCTAGTGGTCAGTTCTTTCACGTTATTTTTTTGGCAATCGCAAAATCTTGTGTCTATATATCCTACGGATAAATAAAAGTCAAGTCCGGTTGAGTCATCGGGGGGTACTGAGAAACCCCTCACCTCCCTTGTAATATTTACTTGTAAAAATATATCGGAAGAAGCTCATTAATTGAGCGAAATTTTACTATCGTGTGTCGAGTTGTATTATTTTTTGATTATGTATATATATATATACTCGCTACACCACACTAGTTGCTGGGCTTTAAAATAATTTATTTGTATTGTAAAGTTAAGAAGCTGTATTGCAGAGCATTTGTTTAATGCTCATCTACATAATAAAAACCAAATTCTCTTTATGTGTGGCTGGCTTGCTGTGTGTGTATGCAATGGGATTACAGCCACAGTTTTGACTTAATAAACCTGAAACTTTCAAAAAATGTTAGTAGATATTACCAGATGTGTGGTTAAACTTTTGGTGAAAATCGGTCGAATGTAAAAACAAAATTCTTATCTTTTTATTTTTTGGTGCTTATTTTACAAAGAAAATATAGAACACAGATGGCATTAAACTAAATATGGAAACATTTGCATCTTCTTCCTGCCGCACATAATATACGCTCATAAGCCTAATGAACACACATTTCTTTTTCCGTATTAAGAGCAATGTAAACAAAAGCTAAATGCAAAAGTGAATAATAATACGGGGTGTTTCAAAATATGATTTTAAAAAGGGGGTGTAGGCATATGTGCATATAAACTTGCCTTATCATGTGCATAATATATATATAAGCAAGTAAATTAATACTCAGGATCACCTAGGATTCACAAGAACAAAAACAAACTAACATGAACAAAAAAACATAGCAGAGAACGATCTTTCCGTAAAGTAAGGCTTGGAAAAGTTTGAAAAGTATTGAAAAGTTTGAAAAAAGCACCAATCATCAGCAGATATCCAGCACCAGAGTGTTTCGGC
>JAUUEB010507824.1:0-10119 GCA_032362205.1 Clione limacina | reverse complement strand
TGATTACTATTGATATTCAGGCCACTTCTATGAATTGGTTATTTGATCTGAATAAAGCGTTGACTTTTAAACATACAGCTTGCTTGACGCATTTTTTTGTATTGCTGAATAGAATGTTCAGAATGTCCTATTGAAGTTTTCATTCAGGACAAAATGTCCTATAGTTTTTTTGGTCAAGGACATTTTGTCCTATGCTCAAAAAATTCAGGCACAGCACTGTATATCAGTTAAGTTTTGTGTAATAATAATAATAATAATAATAATAATAATGGCACTTATATAGGGCTTTCTCTTTGGATTAAGCTCAAAGCGCTTTACAGTTATTATTACCCCGACAGGCACACTTAAGAAAAACCTGGTACATTCTCAGCTTCCTGGGAAGTATACAAGGGGTTGTGTGTTAGGCACCTCGCCTGATCAATCTTACATAGACATTCACAGCCTATAGTCGGGTACTCAATTAACAGCTGAGTGAACTGAGACGCACTGAAAAATATAAACTCAGTTTATACAGTTAACAATGATTAAACCAAAATCCATGTGACCAGCCTTAAGTGTTTCTGTGTAACTGTTGTTTACTGCACTTTATTTGTATGAAACCCCAAAAGTTAGCAAAGATATTGGTGAAGAGTTGTTTGGGCAAGAGAGTTTCAATTCTCTAATTGTCCTTCAGCCAGTGAGGATTACATGTTTCTGATCTTAAATGAAGTAGTTCCATGTGCCTAAACAATGGGGGGACATAGCTTGATGTAGGCAGCAAAGTTAAAAGTTCATTCTATCTTCATGCAACACTTTCGCTTTTACTGCTTATTCATTTATTAGAGCTATGCTCCTTTTTTAATGATCTTTAATAGTTTTTTTTATTATCTTGACCACTATCAGTATATTGGTTCATATTATTTACTTGAATTATTTCTCTAATTTAGAAAGAAGCCATACTCATGACATAAGTTGAAAATTGGAAGTCATTTTCCATAAGCAACCTACTTTTCAGTAAGCAGTAAAAGTTATTTATCAGTTTGGTTTGAAAAACTTGTTACTCAAATTGCTTAATATCTTCGGTTTAATGAGACGTGACCTAACAGCAAACCTGTCTACTGTAATAGTACCACCAGTCTGGTTTTGTTTCCAAAGAATCAAGCTTTAAAAATCACCTCATACAGTTATGCATTGATTTGTCAACACATTTTTTAAACCTTTTTATTTCTTTCCTCATTAAATTGTTCTGATTTATTTCACATTTTGTTACTTCTTTAATTAAATTCTCAAAATTTTATAAAAAAAAATTGATCATGTTTTATTTTTAGCTATTTTTTCTTTATTTAACTCATCAATCTTACACCATCATCATTATGATTTGTTTTCATGCATTCAGATCACCTATTCTCAAATTCTATGGATACATTTTTTTACACACCTTGAATTAATGGTAATTTTAGTATAGAGCAAATCACGAGTACTGATCTTGTGTTAGCCACTGCTTTACACACTCACACTTGGAAATGTTGGTGCATTCCTTCACCCGACTAATCAGCTTCAGACTGTTAGAGTGACAGAAAACATATGGCATCAAGCAAGTAAACCACAATACAAGCCAATTGAAGCTATAATTAAATGTTTATTTTTGCATCTATAAAAACATAAGATAAGCCATTTCCCTCAGGTTAATTAAACCAATGGAATAGGGGTTTTTTGGTCACCTAACTGTAAAAAGAAGTTTTTTTGTATGTGGAAAACATGATGAGATAAAGAATTACTTAAACAAATTTGTTGCCGTTTTAGAGTTAAGTTTGATAGGAAATGTGTATGCAGATTTCTTTCAAGTATCTTTTAAGGTCCACTTGTACAGCACCTAATACTATTAATGTCAATTATAACAGAAAGAAGAGCTATAGAGGCAGGAATACAACAATTATTTCAGAAGGTACCTTACCATGGATTAACTATATTTTATAAATTTTGAAGGCAATAACAAATATCTTATTGTTGGTTTATTTTGTCAATCCCTGGTATTTTATATTTTGTTTTGTTTTGTGCATGGCTTGTACTTCTTTACAGCAAGTGAACAGGGGCTTCCAGGCAGATACCCAAGGCAATGGGACACCTATGGTATGTGGATTGTTACATGATATTTTTCTTTCAGTTATTACAAGATAATTTAGGGAAGAAACAATTCTGATGTTGATTATTAATATTTACGTTCTTTTTTCAGCCATAGATTATTTGATGAATAAACCCTTGCTAATACATTCATATTTGTGTTTATATTAAGTGTTTATTTTTGTGCCTGACAATATTTATTAGAACTAACTGACTGCATTACGCTGATAACAAAGCTATTCTCTAATGTTTGAGGTTGTTTACAATATCATTGCACTGTTTGTTGGTAGCTTTTTTAATCACATGCGCATCTTGTTGAAAGCATCTTATTATTTTCTAATACCAATGTGTGTGTGTCTATAACGCATATAATGTATATTCAAAATTAATCTCTTTTGTTTTTCCCAATTTATGATGTGAATCTGTTTGTGTAGTGTATCATTTCTTTGAGAATGAATCCCCCTCTTCTTAGAACTATTGTACCTCTTTCTTTTTCTTCAAAATGATTATTAACTTCACTATTTTAAGTGTTTATGATTTCTGACTGGCATGATTCTTTTCCGTTTCATTTCACAATCTTTTCTGTTCATTTATCATTATTATAGACAGCATTTCCATACTTTTATTTGTGTCTGCTGCAACGGTACAGGTTTGGTTTTATAGCATTTTAAAAGCCACACATAGGCTGGTAGGTAGTGGGAAGTATCCCAGTGAGGATTACCTTCCATTCTTCCATTAATGTTCGAGTTAGTTGGTTACAAACATCATTCATCACAAAAAAATTGACCTATTTTTCTTTATAATTCTTTTTCTTAGGACCCTCCTTATCATGGATCACTCAACTCAGAGGATGTGGAAGTGGGTATAGAGTCAACTGTGGAAGTCCACGGTGATGGAGAAGAACATCATGTATGTATTGGTTTGATATTTATCTCTATTCATATTTCAAATTTTGTGTTATGTAGGCTTATTTCAGGCTTATATTGCAAAAACCTTAGTAAATTTTATTCTTTTTTGCAATTTCAACATTTGTAGGTTTAAAAATTGTTACGCAAATATATGATGAATAATTTGTTTTGAATCATTTTACGCTTTATCTGATTATTTTGAATATTCCGCCTGTAGCCAACCAACTATTTTATCTGATTTGTTCTTAGAAATTAAAAGTTTCTTTTAAATCTGACTTATAAAAAGGACAGAGAGAAAGAAATAATAGAGTCTTCAAAACCTAAAAAGGATTCTGGACAGCTTTATATAAACTCCTGACCCCCAAACAATGATAAAATTTTAAGAAATATGCCAAAGTGACAATGACATTAAGTATTTGATTCTAAATAATGTTATTGTTAATTCTCAGGATACAGGAGAAATTGTTATTGAAGCTTGCATTGAAACCATTGAGTTCTGTCTAGGATGTATTTCTCACACTGCATCCTACCTGAGATTGTGGGCTCTGTCTTTGGCTCATGCAGGTAAGTCTATATAACTTATAGTTAAAAATGCATTTTTTATATTGAGATTAATGTAGATATCATTAGTTATTGTTTCATGCCTACATTGTCTTCTTAACCATTACTTATTGGTCTAAGCTGGAGAAATTGTGGAATTTTTTATTAGAGGGAAAGCTTCTAAAAAAAGTTGTTTATAATTAAGTGCTGAAGAAGTTAAGTAACTGTAGAAGTAGGTACAAATAGGGATTTTTGGTGAAATTACTGTTAAAATTATGAATATTAAAAGAAGTTTTTATAGAATTTATTTTTTTTTAATTTAAAAATTATGTTATCATTGATGAAGACATTTTGTATTCTTAGTGTGTTGTTTTTTAGTGGGATCATGAATTTGCAAATTTAGTACCCATTTCCATAGTGATATGAATTTGCTTGTGATATTGTCTTTCAAACTAATATTTTGTACATTGACTTGCTTTTTCAGAGTTATCTGAGGTACTGTGGACCATGGTTCTCCACATGGGCTTCACTATGTTTGGAACCAGCTACGTTGGTGCAATTATCCTCTTTGTTGTCTTCTTCTTCTGGGCTAACCTGACGGTGGCCATCCTACTGCTTATGGAGGGGCTCAGTGCTTTCTTGCATACCCTACGTCTTCACTGGGTGGAGTTCCAGTCTAAATTCTACGACGGAGATGGATATCACTTTGCGCCGTTCTCCTTTAAATACATTCTTACCATGGAGTCACTGGAAGAGGCTTCGGCTTAAAGACATTGCTGATTTTGACTTTGGATTCTTACCTTTAATCCAAAGCTTCTAACATTTGCATATTATTTAGTCAGACATATATGGCTAGTAGGCCTTTAGAGTAATAAATTTTCATATAATATTTTTTGTCTCAGGCAAAGGATAATAGTGTATGTTTTTTCCTTTTGTTTATTTATGCAAAGTACAGTTTCTACCTTGTTTTTCCTCCCTCAACCTAAACTTACTAGAAAAATATTGTGTATACTTGTACTGTGTTAGTTTGTTATGGATACTGGTAGCCTTGACAACCAAAATAATTAAGATCATTTTGATATTCCACTGATGAGATTGGACAAGTTTTCCCATGTTCAATAAAATCTCCCAAATAATGAACAATAAATGTTTTGGAGAACATAGTGAACAAACATTGACTTTTTGTTCTTTTTCCTTTTCATATTGAGTAAGAAAAGATTTTGAATTTCCAAAACAAGGCCATTGAAATGGGTGTTGTCACATTGCATATAAAAAGACAGTGTTTATTAATAATTAAAATGAATGGCTTTCACATCACTGTTCTTTAGAAAAGATTTCACATTTCTTTCCTTTCTGTTTTGTCTCACGACTTTTAAAAGTAGAATATTTCAGGTTTAGATAATATAGACAGTAAATGGTTGGTTGTTTTTTAGCCTACTCAATTCTGTCTGAAGGATTGTAAAAAAATTTAAAGATTTTTGCTAAGTAAACTTATGTCACTTATTTGTATCATCTATCTTCTTCATTAATATTACGCAAACTTTGTCAATTCCATATCTTATTGGATCAAGTATATTTTTATTGTGTTCATGAATTTGTATTAGTACTGAGAATGTTTCCTAATATTCTTAACATGGCCCTTTGATGCTCTATAATATAGAAGTCTTTTTTCTACTCGAAAAGTATCTATATAAGGTGCTCCAAACATCTGTAGACCACGTGGCTGTTTATCTACCATTTCAAATGTATAAATGAACATTTCGATCATAGTCTTGTTCAAATAAACATGTATTTAAGAATTTTATGAGATTATTGACACCTTTAGGACGGCTTGTGTACGTTATAAGCCTTATTAGGTCAAGCAATAAGAATAAGAGGATGTCTGCAGTGATCCTAGAGAAATCAACCCTTTTATGAACTTTTTGACCAATCTCTCAATCTTGGATTGAGAATAAGCTGTTTGCCCTTGAGTCATTTGGGTTTTATTATTGAGGGGGTAAAAGACGTACAGATTTTCATTATACTTGTGTGAAGCTGTCTAAATATAATTTTGCTCAAAGTCAAATTATGCAGGGAATATGGAATATTTTGAATTATATGAAAATGTTTGCCCTCTACAGTTTTCTTGATGGTCCATACAGTTTAGTTGTAAAACCCTAGGAGATGTTTAAGTAGGCAATATGTTAAATCATATGGTTATTCAACAAATTTCCATCCAAATATTTCGATTGTTAGGAAATGACAAGTGGGTTACAGAATCTGTACATAAATCAATGTTTTCTCTTTTTATACTTCTGTAGCATTTATTAAATAAATGAGCTTTAAATCTGTGTCTTAAGTTAAAAGCTTTACATTTATTAAAATGTATTTCTATGTTCACTGTTGTTCCTTTGAAATTCTTAAGTTACTCAACTATATTTTCTTTTCACATTTTTCTTGATATTTTCTTTATCAAGTTCTACTTAGTTATTAATTTTATTTACAACTCTTTTATGACCTTATTTTATACTGTGAATTATTCTGTTGTAGAATTGTAGTAGTGTTATTCTTTTTTGAAGTCTAACTAAATTTTTCAAATAATTAATGTTTAATGATATCACATTAATGTTTTTCAATGACTGTAGAAGAGTATTCTTTCGTATGCAGTTTTGAAAAATATCATGAAGCTTTTTTTAGTGCAGAGTTGGTTTTTTTAAAGAAAGTTTAGCAAATACTAGTGTTACTGGTAAATGCTATTTTTTTTTTAATTTAAAAGCAATAAGAGTTGTTGGGCTGTGAAAATATCCTGACAACAAGAATACAAAAAATTTATGTTCATGAAAGAATACTCTTAGAAAACAGCTATTTATTATCTGTTTTGTACTAATCAGAATATAATCAGATTTTGAATTGTTTGCTTCATTAATTTAGTCGTTCATGACCTCTTCAACTCATTTTACATTGCTTTTGTCAACAGTGCTGAAATTGAGAAATGTTAATGTTTTTTCCAAAACTTAGTCAGTCCCACAATTTTACCCCCAGCTATATCCCACATAATGAAACAAATCATTGGAATATTTAAAGTAAGAATTTGATTTGCTCTCTATTTCAAATAATAAATCTTGCTTTGAACTAAGTTTTTTGCAATCATTTAATAAATCTGTTTTCTTTTCTTCATGTTTATGAAAAGATTTTGCTTAGTAGTTAATATAATTAAATTGATAATTCATTTGAGTGTGACTGATTTGATAGCTTTTTATGTCAATTCTTTGCTGTCTAAAAAAATTGCAACTTGAATCACAAAACTCTCATTTTAAGTTTCTTTCATTGAATTTCATGACTTCAAATAAATCTAGGTCTTTTCTGAAAAGGGAGAGAACTGAATTTGTAAGTTACTTGTATGAAAAGTATTCACTTTTGCTGTTAGTACTGTTGACAATAACAAAATTATTTAAAATTGTTTGGGTCTTCCAGTCACACTTCTGTTTCCTGCCCACAAGAATTATGATACAGAATCTTGTTATTTGCCTTATGGTTGTTATTTCTAGAAATGCTGGAAATGTCTTCCTATATATATATTTGTACTGAAGAAGAATCCTTTGATTCCAGTGTGCACTTAAAAAAAATAGAGGGATTCATAAAATTATTCAGAGGTTTTTAGACTAACCTTGGCAACCTCATGTCTGCAGAGAGGGAGGACCTCCTAACGTGTTTTAGCCTAGGCTAGTCTAAAAACCTCTGAATCATTTTATGTATATTTTTGCTCTCAGTCAGGTGATGAGCACCTACTTAATGTTGTCTTTCAAATATGAATGGAAAATTGCAAGTTTCTTTATCGAATAAAATTCATTCCAAGTTACCTTTGTGTTCAGTAGTTTTATCCACTGCTTTAAAACAAATTGATGGGAAGAGGTCTGTAAAAAGATTTAATGACTCTTTAGACAATTTTTTTCTGGTAGCCAATGGCTTTAAAAAAAACTGTATTTGAGTCTAAAAAGGTGTGGTGACCTCACATGTGAGAGGGCCCAGATTTGAATCCGACCAGTGACTTGTTTTGCTATCACTACCCACTGGACAACAGACCTTGGTCAGAAAGTTAATGTGGGACCTACCTTTCATATGACCTACATTTGATAATAAGCAGAGCTAAAAAGTATTGGATTGGCTCCTAGTAATGCCTGAATATATCTATATTTTTGGTGTGGATATGGGTAAGGCATTTTGAGCGTCAGACAGTGCAGTATAATTTCTTCGTTTCTCTCAAAATTCTTATCTTTCTATGACCAGTCAAGTTTGTTTATATTGTTAGCCAGCTTTCAACTCGGACGGAATCAGCTTGGTCAAGAGAAAACCAAGAAGACTGATTTTTGCTTTAGCTGACTGCTTTACACTCTCATGTTTTCACATTTTGGTGTGTCCCTCCACCCAACGGTAGTTGACAACATATGACATCAGACAAGTGCAACAATAAAGGCCCAATATATCCATATCCAACAATTTACTTTTGCCTATGGAGAAGACTTCAGTTCTATACTTAAGGAAAGAAGCCATACCCTCAGGCTAACCAGTCAAGTTAATCTCTATATAAGCTTTGTGAATCTAGACAGGCATGACATGCAGGGTTGTACTGGTTGCTAATTTTTTGTTGAATGATAGAATTCTTGGAACATATATTGTTGTCCCCATGGATACTGTAGCGTTGTGGTTAGTGCACTCGATTACAATGAGGAAGATCTGTGTTTGAATCCTGCTGAGGTCACCCTGAGATTTTTCTGCTGCCCTCTTGTCCACCCAGGAGGTTAACTGGGTACCCGACTATAGGCAGTGAATGTTTGAGTAGGATTGTTAAGACAAGACAGCCAGGCAACCCTTGTATACACCATTGAGCCTTTCGAGGTAATATAATTGTCAAGCTTGAAAAAGGGAAAGTGCTATATAAATGACATTATTATTTTCATGGAGAACAAAGTAAGTAGATAAACATCCTGGGGCCGCGATAGCCTAGTGGTCAGCGTACTCGACTCTCAACTGAGAGGTAGCGGGTTTGAGCCCTTGCGTCGCAACTAGCTATTTTCAGTAATACCTTGGGAAAGTATTGTCACCCTATTCCCACTTCGGTGACATGCAATGTAATGACCTAAAAATCATTGTAGAAAAAAGCGTCCTCAACCTTCGAGGAAATAAATTATTAAATCCATCAGAGGCAGCCCAAGACCGTTGCTGCTCCTCCCACCACTGAAAAGGAATGCTGATTTTTTCGATCAGCTGCTGGTTGGTGTACAATGAAGTCCTTGAAATCATCAATCGCTGCCTTCCTATTAGCATGTTACTTGCATGATTTAATCTTCTTGGTGAAGACAGCAGAATGAGGTTGGCTGTGTTCATAGGCGTATTTGTGGGGGGCACCTACCCCCCCCCCCATTTCGGACAAATTTTGCCCGAAAAATCGGGCAATGATTAAAACATGATTTCGATCCAAAACGCTCGAGAATTGCCCAATTTTCTACTATTTTTCAAAATTTCGGCCGCTTCGCGACCATTGTTCCTCATTTGTCATACACATTGCCCTACATTTGCACCACTAATGTCAACAATTTCGACTGCTTCTTTGAAAAATCGGGCAAGAAACAGGCTTCTGCCCCACCTGGGCCAATACCCCAGATACGCCTATGCCCCCTTTAATCCGCTACTGTTGGCCACCCCTATTAATACACTTTTTAATCACTGAAAATATAAAGGAGTCTCTTCAATATGCATCATTTGAAACAATGATTCGCGGGAGCTTGCCCCGTACCACCAAAATAATAGTATTATTTTTATAGCACAAAGACACGCATATGTGTGTAACTATATTTAACAAAAAAAACATGAGGCATTTGAAGGCGGTAAAAAGTTCGGGTAGCGAGCAAAAATTCGGACAATATTTGCACACCCACCCTAGTCTTATTTGAGCCCGTACACCTATGGCATAACCAGAAGAAGAAGACTGATACCTATATCTATTAGATAAGTGAATTAATAAAAACCGAACTAAAGTAATAATAAAACAGACTCCGTTCATTTAATTTGAAGGCGAAAAGCTTTCACTTCCGGTTCAATTCACTAACAATACAAAACAAATAAATAAATTATTCACTGACGGAATCGAACATTTCTCTCCAAGACAAGAAGAACGTAAGAAATGTATCTAAACCTTGCCCTGTAATATCCACGTATCTATCTATTTTATTACATAATTTTTCAAAATATTTGATACATAAAATGCTCACGTTTATTTAATCAAAGAGTGTCTCTCAAACTCAAGTCAAAGAAAAGCTTTCACTTCAAATTAAACAAAGCTTAAGCTGGGACCCCTGGCTGAACCGTGTAGATCACACCTTTGACGCACCTAATGTTTCCGATTAGGAAAATTTTCTAAGATTCAAACAAAATCTTTAGTTGCATTTATCTCCAAAAGAAATGAACTTACGTTTTGGCCAAGCCTTTATATCTCCAACTAAGAGATTATATGTTTATGAAATAGTTAACTGATCCAGTCTTTACTGACAGTCTTTACTATGAAACAGTCTTTACTAAGTTAGTCTTTACTGAC